>CM076581.1:934832021-935073102 GCA_034641835.2 Pinus albicaulis | reverse complement strand
ACATCATGTGAATGTCTCTATGTACTCTTACATATTGGTGTACAAAACCATCAACCAAGCACAAGTCGACAAAACATGCCTCTTCAAACAATTGACTCTCAAGTCAAATAATAGCTCATGTACAAATTTCCATATTTGTTGCATTTAATTGTGTCAACATAACTCTACCTTCAACACCTTGCTTCATGCAACATGCGCCATACTTTGAATTTGCAAAGAAATTCATGAAACATCAAAATACATGCAAGGCCTTAATTGGATAAGAAATCTAACCATCCGTTACCAAACCATTTCAATGGCGCTTCTTTTAGCTACACTTCATCATCATGTGAATCATCTTGACCCTCATCGATTATGGAATCCTCTTTTCCATTCTTGTCATTATCTCTTTCCACCTTCTTCAAATGTTGTGGATGACTTGTTGGATACAAAGTCCAACACTTGTCTACAAGGTGACCTTTCTTATGGCAATGAGTAATAAACAATTGCAACTTATTTTCAACATCATTTTCCTTGTCCAATGGGCCTTGGACCTTTTGCCTCATTTATTTAGAAATTTTCATACATGCATGGATATCTTCTTCCAATATCTATTAACATTATGATTATTCAAACCACAAAAGGAACATGCAAGTTCTTTTCCAAATCTTATGTGAATATTTACCATATTTATCATAATCAAAAGCAATTTGATTAGAGGCAAATTTATACCTTGAACATTCATCATTGTCTCCTTCTTGAGGAGGTGAATTTGATGAGGTAGTGGCTCTCCTCTGAATACTAGCAATGAATTCAATGACTCTAGAGCTTTCAACATCCTCTTCTTTTACATTCTCATTAACTGCATGATTATTAACATCTTCTTGCAAAGTGGGTGTCAAACTTTTCCATTCAACATGAATACAAACTTCACAAGCTTGATGCACCCCTTTCATGTATAAAAAGATTACCTATGTTGGGAGTGGCCTTTTACAACTTCGGAAAGCATTTGGTTCCACATTCATTCCTCCGAAAGACGTTGTCTTGTAGATACCATACATTTGTCTAAGGTTAAAATCATACAAGAAGAGCTTCATTCCAGGCTTCACCTTTTCTACAAGCTCCTTTTTGGTTGGTGGCAACCCAAACACTTTGTATCGGAAACACTCTTGCTTTGTTTGAGAATTACACATAAAAATCAAGCTGGAAAACTTATCTTTGCCACTGCCATCTTCATTGTTTCCTTCCTTGCTACCTTGTTTTTTCTTCTTATTTTGATCAACCTTTGACACAGCAAGGTCAGATAAACCCTTGGGTTTGTTCTCTGTCTCTATTTTAACAGTCTTATCCAAAACATTAACCTTTGACACAGCAGGGTCAGATAAACCCTTGGGTTTGTTCTCTGTCTCTATTTTAACAGTCTTATCCAAAACATTAACCTTTGACACAGCAGGGTCAGATAAACCCTTGGGTTCGTTCTCTGTCTCTATTTTAACAGTCTTATCAACAACATTAGTTGGTGCTGCATCCTGCAACATATATCCACAGATTTGTTTCAGGTATTTGTAATCTTCCTTAGACTATCCGCAATTTTCTTCACACTATATGCAATCTGCTTCATACTATACTACCCGCAATCTGATTCAAAGATGACCAAACAATAGATCCACACTATTTTCAAACTCTTTAAACTTCACACTGAAAGCCCATCAACATATTCGTACTGAATCTTACAAGAATCTGTAAACTGTTTTCAGAGATTGCCAAGTTATTCCTTATTAAAAGAGCCATAGACAAGGTATATAAATATAGATAGAATTACTTCCTTTTAGGCCGACAAACACTTTGCCATGTAGGCTGATTTGTAACACATCATAATAGTTCGATTTTTCAACGTTGATGTAGAGTTGAAATAAACCATTGGTTCATGTTTTCTTTGACTAGGTCTGGGTTTCTGGCTGAATCTATATGGACATTTCTGTCTAGTTAAATACCCTTTTGTTTGCAAGATTGATTTATCTTTTAAGATTTTTCATTTGTGTGTTGTATGTATCAAAGATATCTATTCCCAGTTTTTCTATGCACATCAATTCAACTACACAAACAATTAAATCTAATTTAATATTATTGTTTGCTAGAAGTTAGTTTATGTTTTAAAAATGTTCAGTGTTGTATGTAGCAAAATATTCTACAAGGTGACCTTTCTTATGGCAATGAGTAATAAAAAATTTCAACTTATTTTCAACATCATTTTCCTTGTCCAATGGGCCTTTGACTTTTTGCCTCATTTATTTAGAAAGTTTCATGTGCATGGATATCTTCTTCCAACATCTATAAACATTATGATTATTCAAACCACAAAAGGAACATGCAAGTTCTTTTCTATATCTTATCTGAATATTTACCATGTTTATCATAATCAAAAGCAATTTGATTAGAGGCAAATTTATACCTTGAACATTCACCATTGTCGCCTTCTTGAGGAGGTGAATTTGATGAGGTAGTGGCTCTCCTTTGAATACTAGCAATGAATTCAATGACTAGATAGAGCTTTCAACATCCTCTTATTTTACATTCTCATTAGCTGCATGTTTATTAACATCTTCTTGCAAAGTGGGTGTCAAACTTTTCCATTCATCATGAACACAAACTTCACAAGCTTGAGGTAATGAAAACGAAATAAAATTCCTTCTTGGAACAACTTCATGTGCCTCCTTGGCTTTGGAGCATTTTCCATGTTTTCCATAACCAAGACCCAAATAATTAGGCCCTTCTTGAAGAAAATTTGGCTCAACTATGCCTTGTACATGCTTGCCTTTAAAACCCTTTACTTTCATAGCACATTTTCATCAAAAATTTGGACCTTATTCCTCTAGCGTCTCTCAAAAGCACGTACACATTCATTTTCAGAGGAAATTGAAGATAGAAACCAATAGCTAATTCTTCTAACTAACCTTGACTAAAATGAGCTAAATTGTACTTTGATACCAACTTGATTTGAATATGGACAAACTAGTTTTGTTGGGCTATCCCCCTCATTAGTTAAATAAAAATATGTTTAGGATCGTCTAAAGTTATCCAATTGGGAAGGGGTTTATGTGTCAAGCTTTAAGTGTATTTTGTGAGAAATTTATGAGTTAATTAGATTTTAAAAACTCATGTTTACACATTTATAAAATGCAAAATTTTTATTTCTAGGAAAATCTTTTCCCTCAATCCAGATTCTGATCATTGGACATGTAAGAGGAAGAAAGAGGGAATTCACTTTTCAAATTCTAGACCTTATCTAAACCAAAATAAACTAGAGGTTTGGTTTTCAAATACATTCACTTATTTGAAAAAGTTCTAGCTACCAAAGTCCTTATGCCAATCTACCTCCCAAGAAATCCATTTATTACATCATTGGTTAGTTTTTAGTCTTACTATATTATTTATCAACCTCTTCTAGTGATTTTTGAAAGGTGGATACTTAAATCCTTCCTAAAAATTTGAGCTCTAAAACGAGAATACATACAAGGTCATTTTAAGTCATTCTTCTATCCAATTATAAAAACCAAGTGAATATTTCTACATATTGATTTCTGTCCCATAAACTGTACAATATATGTGGAGTTGCCTCGCCCTAAGCGAGATGTTTAACAAACATAATAATAGAGAAACAATTAGTGACGTCACCAAAAGATGTAGCCTCTTTAAGGTATCATATCCTCTCATCAAGGTCAAGAATCTATTCACCAAAAATGTCCTATGGAAATGATGGTTTAAGAAACAAAACTAGACAAAAAACTTCAGTGAGAACAACAAAATCTAAAACCTCTTCAAGGTCTTCAATCTGCTCGTAAAGTTAAATTGTGTCTTGATCAAGTCCAACAACAAAGAAACATTCGGTGACAACACCAAAATCTACAACTTCAACATCTTCTAAACCATCTTCAAAGTCAATATGTGTGCATCAAATTCCTCGGCAAGGTCATCAATGGAGTCATCAAAACTACTATATATCAAACTTCAATGCCAAAAATAAGTCAAAAGAATTCAATTTCTCCTCCAAAACCTTCTTCTCTGAGCAAAGCTAGCATGATGTCGTCGCGAAATTCAGTAATTCCACGAGGAAATTCTATCAAAGTTAAAACAAATCATTTCCATCCATATTTAATGCCTACTTTTTCAGGTGGAACACCTCCAAATTTAATGACCACAATGCCATAAAATATGTAACTTTACCTAATAGGTGTAGACCTAGAACCCCCAACTTTGCGTGACATGTACAATTGAAGATCTTATATGGTAAGCAGTGTGAGAAGAGAGTCACGGTCACTGAGTTGAGCAAGAGAAATAGTTTGATATGACAACCTTACTTGTGATAGGTCTAGCTAGCATACTACCAAATTACATGGTAATGGCATTCAAAATGTGAAAATTCCCATTTCACTTGGAAATAATATGGTAGAGAAAGGTATAGATGAAAGGAGATATCCACCTATGGTAAAGAAATCAAATAGTTCTATCAATTCCACCTTGCAACTCTAAGAGACATTGAATTAAATTTCATCTCAAGACGGGGCTTTGAGAGGACACTCTCAAAGCCAACCTTCATTATGGATTTGAAACACATGGTAAGTATCAAAGACTTAGCAACCTTATTTGCATAATTTTTTCTAGCATGGACCTTAATGTCATAGCCTTCTTTTGCCTAAAATGAATGCAAATTTCCTTGCAATTTGGCTTGCGACATTCATAATTCATGCTCATGGAACATGATTGTGTTGCAATTGTGATAACATCTGCTGTATGCAGAAGCTATTAAAAAATGATCGAAAATGACATTTTTGCTCTATTTTTTTGAAGATTTAAGGAAAATTACACCAAGTAGCTTCCAACTTCATATGACCATCATGTCAAACTCATCTCGGGATATTGTCTAATTAAGAGCCACTTAAGCAAGCAATCTAGTATACATGACTCCAATTTCAATTAGCAGCAATGACAGTTCTAAGTATGGTGCAAACATTGCTCCAGATCCTCAATGGGGCATGTTTGATGACAATAATTTGGGGAGTGAGAGAGGGAGATGGTAGGAGAAAAAATTCAAAGAATCCACGGGAAATTGAAAAATATATAACTAATAAGGTGGAAGACATTTGTAACCTAAGAGAGAAACCTGTTAGGAAATGGGTGAAGTTGGTATTACACACCCAATTCGATAACCTTGAGGAGAAAACATTTGTCCCACTTTATTTGTTGGCATAACCTAGTAAGTGTTATTCATTAGCATGTATTTTGTAAAGGCCTTGACCTAGTTCCCATTCAACTCCATCCACCAGGTTGTAGAGGATTCCAAGCCTAATTTCATGAAAAGTAAGTTGGGGATGATCACATTGACATGCTTGATGACATGTCTATGAAGATTAACTACCTTGAACTATTTTTTTGCATAGGGAAAGAGACACATTCCCATGTCTGAGCATGAAAACGTTCTTTGATATTGTTAATGCCTCTAGTGTTTACTTCTACAAGTTCTATAGGCAGAGTCTGTAAAGGGCCAAGTAGCCTCTAGATCTCATCTTTTATGAAAGGTGACATATCTAGTAAATGCCCCTACAGTCAATCTCTGGAATGGATCTAAATAGAAGTTCTTCATTTTAATATCCATAAAACACAACTACTTTAAGGTAAACTATGTACATGTGTCATTTCTTCCACAAACTAAAGTGTATAAGTGGTAAATTTTATACCAAGTGTGCTCCCACCATGTAAAGCGCAATTTGGTGAACTTATCATTTTTATAATTTCTTTTTCGATTAAATTTAGTTTCACACAATCAATTATTGCTTTGAAAGTTGTGTTCTACATAATTTTTGTACACTAAATTACAAATCGATTTTTTGAAATCTATTTTGTGTAAATGTCAACCAATAGATATATATCATGGAGGATGAACGACGAAGATCAGCCGAATCCCATATGGAGGTTCAGGGATCGGGGGATGTTCACGGTATTTAAATATATAATCTTAAATCTCCATACATGTGTGTACATATGGAATTGATTTTTTATTGACTTTGTGAGTTAAATTAGTTGTTAATAAGTTTCATATTTTAATTTTTAGGAGGTAAGAGGAGAAGGGTTTCTACTCCATCCATGGAGCATGGCCATGGTTCAACCGGTCGAGGTATGAGTGGTAGCAGGTTGCGTGAAGGGGGTGATATTTATTCCCCCGAAGGCCAATCAACAGCTGCTGGTTCTCAACAGGGTCATTTTGGGTCTGGTTCTCAGCAGTGTCATTCTAGGTCTGGTTCTTAGCAGGGTCATGTTGGAGAAGATGTTAACCAACAGCATCAAGGTTGCCATCAATTTCAATATTTTTCATTAAATTTGTACAACTTTTTTTACACGTGTTTTTTCTAATATACGAAATTTTATATATATTGATGCAGAGGCCGAAAAAGTTCGAACCAGTGGTCAAAATAGATGCAGGGCAGCCCGCTACATTCAAGAAGAAGGTTTTCAACCCAGCACAACTTATCCGGCCGAGATTACTGATATACCATGGGAAACCAACATGGCGGAATGCACCTTACAAAGGTGTGAAAGACTTCATGCAAAATTGCAAAGAGATCTCGTGGCTTTGTCTCTACCTGTTGAGAGTCGACAAAGCCTTGAAATAGTTACACATTCATTGGGTGAAATGGTAAATGTGTACAGAAATCTTGGGCCAACGACTGATTCATTTGTAGAAATGATGAGAAAGAGAAAATAAACAGTGATGGGTCCCGATAAATGGGAGGACGTAAAACAAAAAGTTACAAAAGAAGTGGTCAAATCAATGTTCAATTACAAGGAAGGGCCAAAAAGAAAAATGTTGAAGGTGCAGTATTTCAAGCACCCAAACATAGCTCGTTATTTGTATGATAGGCACCTTGCGGCCTATGGAAGGCTTCCATGGAACGATGAGGTTCCTGTCTATTTTGCTCAAATGTTTTATGCAGAATTTTTTTGGGTATGAAACCCAATTACAATGATCTTCCTTCAGGATTTTTTGGCCCGGGGAAAGGTCGATTATATAACCGTAAGGGCGCTAAGCGAGACGTGGAGTTGCCTTGTCTTGAGCCGCCATTGGTGAGTCGAACGTTTCGAGTTGAAAATTTGCGATCAGAGATGGATGTGACTTCTCAGATAAGTCGAGAAGCCAGGGATGTTATGATCGAGAATGTTCATAACGGATTGGGTGGAGTAGATATTTCTTTAAATCAACAAAGAGCACGTGAAAATGCACGTGCCAATTTTGTTTATTGTATAGATGAGGAGATTGACAACATGAATGTTGAAGATCTCCGAACATACGCAAAAAATTGTCGCAATGGTTTGCAAGACTTAATTTTTCATGAGGAAGAGGGCATCGGAACGGTATGTGTTAGTGATCTTAGGGTTTGAAAATATTTTTACATATACATGTGTACAATTTGTAATAAATACATGTGTATATACATGTATACATTTATTTGTATGTGTACATTAATCTAACAAAAATGTATGATTATATGTTAAAACACCATTTGCAGTTCTCAGGCATGATGCGTGATGAAAATGTTAATATCACGTTCGGGACCTCTGGTTCAAACATTGCAGATGGGTCTGACCATCATGATATGTTGGCAAATGTTAGTGTTTTTAAGTGACTCTAAAATAAATAATTGTTGAGTGACTCTAAAATAAATAATTGTTGCCACACATGTACATGTATGTATATATATAATTTGATAAAATGTTTTAATAGGTACCGATTCCGTCTGATGTTTTTGGGATGGCGGTACCTTCTTCTTCCTTGGGAGATGTACCTTCTACTTCCTTGGGAGATGAGCCACAAGTATGGACAATTTTTCACAAGTTTAAAATTTATGTTTAAAAGTTATATATATATATATATATATATATATATATATATTCTACCTCAAAAATTTCCATTAAAATTTGAGATATATATATATATATATAGAGAGAGAGAGAGATCTATATTTTGATTTATTTAAATTTTTTTGAATTTAGGTTCCTATAGAAGATTTATTTAATCCGCGGACTCTAGCGACAGAGATAGGAACATCCACAACATTTGAACAAGTTGTCTTTAGTTCCTTTTTTTAATATTATTGAAAATAAGTTTATATATGTACATGTGCATTTTCATTTGAAAGTTTTTAATATATATATATATATATATATATATATATAACTTTACATGTATATTGTACAGTTTACTGCTACAAATGTTCCTATGGGAGAACTTGTTCATCAAATGGAGAGGGAACCTTATGAGGTATTGCATGATTTTTTTGTTATATTTTGTTTTTTACATGAAGTTATAGATATATATATTCTCATTCATTTTTAAAACATCAAATTTTAATGTTCAAGTACATGTGCATTGTGTATGTAGGTTTCCCATTCATAGGATAGGGCGCGGACTGAGACCCTAGTAGGGAAGACGCTAGATTCGTCTCCATTTGATGGACATGATTTACAATAGATTTGATTTCAAAATTTAGATGGTTTTAAAATTTTTTAAACTTGATACAGTTTGATACTTGTGAGATTTACAATTTTTGGACATATTTTATTACATTGTTATTATATAATTTGTTTTATTTAATTTTTGGATGGTTTTGGTACTTTTGGCATGTGAATGTGAAGTAATGTTGTTATCTATAAATTAATGTTGTTGGCATGGCATGTGAAGCTTTTAAAACTCAAGTTTTGGATGGTTTCAATCTACATTTTGCATGTGATATTTAATGAACTTTAAATGTTTAATGTTTTAATGTTGCACAATATATAATCAAAAGGTTTTTAAAACTTAAAGTTTTTGATGGTTTAAATCTACATTTGGCACATGTGGTATATAATGTTAAATGTTTCTATTGTCCATCTAGTTGAACTATAATTGGCATGGCATGTGAAGTAACTATCTATATATGATCAAAAAGTTTTTTAAACTCAAGTTTTGAATGGTTTCAATCTACATTTTGCATGTGATGTTTAATGTTTTAATGTTGCACGATATATTATCAAAAGTTTTTAAAATTTTAAAGTTTTGGATGGTTTCAATCTACATTTGGCACATGTGGTATATAATTTTAAATGTTTCTATTGGATAGTTGTTCACTATAATTGGCATGGCATGTCAAGTAATGTTGCACAAATCCCTTTTGGATGGTTGAAGTACATTTGGAATTTTAAGTTTGCTTTTGATCTCTCCATGTAGTTTTGTTTGAATGAAAAAATTTCCAATAGGAAGAACATAGCTTTTCAATGCAACTAACCATGTATCAATTGAGCTCTAAATGAAAAAAGAGTTTAAAGAGGTAGATATGTACGAATTATCCCTTTAATTTTGATTGGAAATATAAGTTTAGTACATATATATATGTTTGTTGAATTTGGGTCAATGTCGTTAATGCACTTAAATAGGTAGCCTTGTTGATTTATTTACATTATGGAAACTTTTTACCAAAAAATCCAACTAGTTTTTCATCAATGCACATAGAAAAACTACTTGGAACAATTAATTGTGCATTCTAGAACATATCTATCCAAGACAAGTAACATTTTTTATCAATGCACATTGAACATATCCGACCATTGGGCAAGCAAATTTTGTACTAGATTTTCAATCAGGATTAGAGATGTGGGTCAAATCCCACCAAAAGTCGGAGAAGTGCTCTGAGTCTCTTGTCTGAAAGGAATTTTCGTACAAAACTATACTGCAGATGATTTATTTACGTTGTGTCCATACTTTTTACCAGAAAATCCAACTAGTTTTTCATCAATGCACATAGAAAAACTAGTTCTAGTTAATTGCATTCTAGAACATATAGATTGAGTACATAAATAATTTTTCATCAATGCACATAGTAAAACTAGAACAATTAATTTCATTCTAGAACACACACACACACACACACACACACACACACACACACACACACACATATCCAAATAACATTTTTCATCAATGCATATGTATAGAAAAGCTACTTTCAGTTGATACTAGAGCACGTGCTTGTACCAAAACAATTTGTACATGTGAAAACACTTGCACAAATAACATAAGCAGCTCAATTTTTAGTTGAGCACTGGAAGTTCTAAAACATATTTAATCCAAAGAGAATAAATTGTTGGACAATTCACTCAAAAAAATTCTAATGGAATTCCATCTTCAATAATCCGTTCATGATCGGATTTTGACATTTTCCATCTCTTAATTTTTGATTTTTTCTTTGATTGAAGTTCTATCAACTTTATGCGTGCTGCACACACCAAGTGACTATATTGACAACTTATGGAATCAGGTTCATAGTCTTCAAATTAAACAAACTCTCCACTTTGATGAGTTTGTCTGGAAAAATAACCTTTTAGTATAATAGACCCTCTGTCATATTGAAATCCGTGATCATTATAGTTTTTTAATAATTTCATTTTTCGTTCAGTGCAATGCATCAAATAATACTTCACATTTTTATCGTTGTCAATAGGTGCAATTACATCAAAAACATCTCCTGCACAATAAAATAAACTTAACAAAATTATACATATTTAAATTTATTTCTAGATTTTTAAATCATTAGAAAGTAATTCAAATGTTACCTTCTCTAACAAGATCAGAAACTCTATCACCATCGGATGATATTGTAGTTTCCTCTGATTGCATTTCTTCAAACATTGCAAAAGACATTTTTCCCTTTGTATTTAGCTCTGTATGTTTCCAATCGTTCACATACATTTTGTTTTCACAAACGTCATTGGATTTTGTGTTGTCTATGCAAACGTCACAAAAACAAGAATATTTTCTTTTATCCAATGCAAACACATTTCTGGACGACTTTGTTTGAATTGAATGCAATTTTTGAGTCCCTTTTATTGTTTCAATGTCATTTCCAATTGATCTATCTACGTCTTCGATTCCAATATGCCAGAAAAACCTTTATATGGAAAATTAGAAAAAGAATTTGTAAATATGATATCAAAATACAATTAAAAATAATCATTGCATGATAAATGTACAATGTTTAAAATTAGATTTCCAATATAAATTAAATTGAATATACCTTCGCACTTCTCTTGATGGGTTAATCTCATGGCTTAGAGCAGTTTTGCACCATTGAACAACTTCTTCAGCGTTCACAAGTCGGCGTGCAGAGTGGTTCATTTGATATCTTCGAAGTACTCGTTTTATGCATGCTCTTGCACCGTCATGTTCTCCTTTTCCATGGCCAGTCTCAAAGAAATTCCAACAATGTTTAATGCAGGTTTTCTTATGAAGACAACACAACCAAAAGAATGATCGTGCAGATTTGAATTGACCTGCGCATCCGTCTGACCATATCCAATGTTCATTGAATGTTATTCCAAGATTTTTCAATGAATCATAAATTTTTCCAAAACAATGTTGTACAAAACATGTATCATGTGTACGATCGTCACTGATATAAAAGTGATATTCTTTAATGATATGTCGATTTTCACTCATGCTTTCTATATGATCGACATTTTTTTCAGCATGTCTATATAGAATATGGACGAGCATGGAGACTTAGTCAGAATGATAGTGTTCACTCTGAATTTCTTTTTGTGGAACAAATGTGTAGTTTTCTGCAAAATCAATCACTGAAAAAATGGTCCCTGGTGGAAAAACTTCACGAGATTTTTTGAATTGCAAGTCTTGCCATCGAGCTCTATGGGAATGCTTGGTGTATTTGTAAATTTCTGCCTCAAACTTTCTCAAAAATTCTATCAGAAAAATTTCGTCTTCTAGTAATTCAATTCTTTTAACACTATTTGCACCTTGAATTGATGTATCGATATATTCATATCTCTTCCATTTCACTTTCATGTTGGACAATGATTGATCATTTATATCAATACAATATTTGTTTTGAAATTTAGTCAAATTTCCACAATCATCACATTTTTTACCACCAACACATTTCTTTTTGTAAAATAGTTCATCACTTTCTCTTTCACATAGAATTTGAGATATGAATTCATGGATAGTGGAAGGAGGAGGTGAATCTTTCCATAATGTTCTACCGAAATCAAGGAATGTGTCATAATATAACTCAAATTCCACATGATAATGGCAACAACAAGTGTCGCGTACGGTGATAGGTTTTACATACCATGGTTTTTGTTGAACAAAAGCACTGAGTGAAACATGAATTTGACGATTCTCTTTTTTGAACTTGTTGAATAACTCTATCTGAGTGGTTTCCAAGAGATGTTTTTCATGTTCTTCGTACTGATTTCGTGTTATTCTTCTTCGCATCACATGTCTTGCAGTTGGTAAAACACGCGAATTGTTCTTCCAATATTCATATATTATTTTTTTAACATTTTCTCCAAGTCTATCTTTGTATGGTTGCCTACAAATAGCTCTCCAACAAGCGAGTTCATCATTTACATCTATTTGCAGCCGAAATTTCTGATGTTTGTGCAGAGTTTTTCGCGAGGTTCCCAGTGCTCGTGCCATAGATGTTACCAAACGATTCTCTTGAGTACTTGGTGAAACCATCGCCATCTGTATTCCTCTACGTACAATTGAAACATATTTCTCTCTAGATCTCTTAATTGACTTTATAGCACTACTCATATTTTTTATCACCTCTTCCTTCATTTTTTTATCTTTGGTTGATTTTCAAATACCCAATAGTGTCGTCGCTTCTTTTAATTTCCTTGATGATAGGAGACCTTTCAACATTTGAGCCTGAACTGTCACTCGCTCATTTAAGAAATACTTATCAAAAATGCGGTCGACACGATATCGTATAATATGGTCAGGTTTTTTATCTCCATATGTGTGAGTGTCAACATTTTCTAACATCTCATTATCGATAGTGATTTCATCTGTACATATTCGAAAAAATAGTAAATATTCAATAAATAACTAAATTAATAAATATATCTATAATTTCAAATATTTTCAAATTAGTACATCAAATAAAAATTAAGCTTCACATTTTACATTAGGAAAATTGTAAATATATCAATAGATCATAATATTTACATTTACATACCTCCTTCACTTTCTGCTTGAGGTTGATTTTATTCTTCAATATTTTGAGGAATATCTCTGTCTGTTTACATTAAACAAAATATTTTTCAAATAAGTTTATCAAATAAAAATTAAGCTTCACATTTTACATTAGGAAAATTGTAAATATATCAATAGATCATAATATTTACATTTACATACCTGCTTCAATTTCTTCTTGAGGTTGATTTTCTTCTTCAATATTTTGAGGAATATCTCTATTTGTTTACATTAAACAAAATATTTTTCAAATTAATTCATCAAATAAAAATTAAGCTTCACATTTTACATTAGAAAAATTTTAAATATATCAATAAATCATAATATTTATATTTACATACCTGTTTCAATTTCCGCTTGAGGTTGATTTTCCTCTTCAATATTTGAGAGGGCTTCTAACTTTCTTTTGCGAGATTGTTTCGTCTCTTCTCTACGTTCTTCAGGGTCTCTTTTTCGATCATATTTTCTCGCACAAGTTCTTTGATTTCCCATGATAATAGGGTATGAAGTTAGAAAAATTTCCTTCAAAAAATTAGACAATAACTTGATTACAAAAAATATCACAAAATATTTAATTTAAAAAAATTCAGTTTAAATTTTTTGCAAAAAATACATACTCCAATTCAAAACACTTACTTGAAAAAATTCGAGAGAAAAATGTCCTATAAAAATGAAACAAAGCTCAAAAGATTTACTTAAACTCAAAACACGTACATACCTCCAAGAAATGTCTTTTGAATGTACGTCCAAGAAATTTTTTTAAGTTCAAAACAATTTTTTGCAAAATCAGGCCGCCTTCAAGAAATGTCTTCCAAAAAAATTCTTTAAACCCAAAAAAATTCTTTGTAAAATCAGTTTGCTTCCAAGAAATGCTCTTAAATCCAAATTTTGAAGAAAATTTTTAAAACCCAAACCAAGATCTTTGTAAAATCAGATGAAATGTGCGAATGTGAAAAAATTGTGAATGATTTAGTAGGGGCTCCACAAAACTTTCCGGCCGACGGAAAGTTACAGAATAGTTCGGCCAAAAATTTGATTAAAAGTTTGGCCGAACTATTGTATCGTTAGATTTAACGAGCCGTCGGTGGAAAACATAGTTCGGCCGAACTTAGATTAAAATTTTGGCCGAACTAATGCGTCACCAATTACGCAAAACCAGGCTTTGAATACGGTTCTGCAACTTTGGACTAATTAAACTCCATGAAAAGTTGTTAATTAACTGTCGGAACGAAGACAAGCATTTTCAGAATTGAATCTACTTTCAGGAAATATAACTTTTATGGAATTTCATAAACGTTTACTAATTTTAATTATTTTTCTAATAAAATGGGTGCAAACAATTTCTGAGGGTCATTGTGATTCAGTGAAATCAAAATTTTGTATCTCCCAAAATACATTGTAAAAAAAAATTGAAAAAATTATGGGGCATTACATTGGTCCGTCGTCTCTAATGGGTAGCTTTTAGATTTTTAGTTTATAACTTATATGTTAAGAAATTTCTTGCGACGCGAAACATATCCAAAATACACAGTTTTTCATATTGGACGAGTTCAAAAAATTCTAGTAATTATGATATGCATCCATTGGCTTTGTAAATATGACAAAAACAAAATAGACTCTGTCTAGATTCAAAGCTAATTGGGAATATTACATTGAGCCACAAGGGTCTTTTTCCTTGAGGTAGAGGGTTCACCAGGAGGAGGATCAATGGGATCCATCGAGCCTTCAACATCAGGCATCGATTCCTCTGTTGGAGATTCATCCTTCTTTCCTGCATCATCATCATTGTCTTCCTTGGGATAGGAAGATCTCTGACCTTCCCAAGGATAAAATATTCATCGAAGGTGACATCATGACTTATTTCAACTTCTCTTTGACCAGTCACATAGATTCTATATGCCTTTGAAGTGTCACTGTAGCCCAGAAATGTTCCTTTCTTCCGAGATGCATCTAGATTGTTTCTTTATTCTTTCAACACATGAAAATATACGGGGCAACCAAAAACTCTAAAATGAGAAACATCATGTTTCTTACCAGTGAAAACTTCTTCGGGTGTCTTGAAGTCCAATGCTTGATGTGGGATCTATTTTGAACATACACAGCACTGTTGACAACTTTTCCCCATAAGAACTTCAGTAAGCCTTGGTCATGAAGCATAGCACGAGAAAATTCTATGATTGATCGATTCTTCCTTTCGGCAACTCCATTTTGTTTGGGAGTATATGCAGTAGTCGTATCCCTCTTAATGCCAGCTTCCCTACAATAGTCATTGAATTCATTTGACTCATATTTGGTTCCATTATCGGTCCTCAATATTTTGATCTTCTTCCCTGTTTGATTTTCAACCAAGGCTTTCAAAGGGCAGAACCATTTGAACACTTCGTCCTTCGTCTTCAAGAAATAGATCCATTTTTGCAAGAGAAGTCATCCACAAAAATAGCATAGTACAAGTATCCTCCCAAATATGTTACGGGCAACATACCAAATAAATCATAATGGACCAATTGAAGAATGTCGGTGGTTTGACTCTAACTTGAGGGTAATGGCCCCCTTGTATGTTAGTTGAAATTTGATGACTAGAAAGTTTCCTGCAATCCCAACCCGATTTTAATTTCACCTTATCACTCCCATTAAGTTAAATGCCCTTTTCCATAAACATACATTCAACATATAGAATTCTGGAAATGAAATTTTTAGATTAAAACACATGGGACTGTCAACACATGCTGAAAATAAATATGGACATAAACAGACCAGCAACACATAAAAGAATACACACAAATTTTTAGTCAACTTAGACCCAGGCAAAACCCTTTCAATCTTCTCTGAGGAAAACCTCTTAGAGAGCTCTTCAAATTTATTTATCTTTCAAGTTTAGGAAAAATACATTAGCAGACAAAACAAAACAGCAAAGTACAACTTATCTCTTTAGCCCAAAACTCCTTGAAAACCGTGCCCACTTTGCCTCGATTTCATGCCCACTTGAAGCTGAAAATATGTATTGTATGGATACAGACTGTACGGATTTCCATACCGTTGTACGGATTTTTTTCTCAAAAATTTATCTCGAACTGTGTGCAGCTTACAACATTAAATGTTGTTCTTACTGTACCTTCTGTTGTCTTCCATGCCTTGATTTTCATGCCCAACTTTGCCCAGAAATCACTCCTTCATCTTGTTGCAAAAAATTTCTCTTTTAGAACTTTTCTCCAACCCTCCGCCTCCTTTCTCCAATCTACTCATGAAAAATGAATGAAAGAATGCAGTCTCCCTTTTCTTTTCCCCCTTTTGTTTCCCTAAATTACTTTTGGGCGACCCTAAGATCTAATGGCTCAGATTCATTTAGATCAAGAGATGAGAATAAATGTGCATTTAATTCTCACTTTCTATTTTTTAACTAACCCATTCAATAAAGTACCCACATTGTACTTTATGTCTAAAGTCACTTTTCACTTTATAATTTAACATTGACTTTACCACTTATAAAGTCACTTTCACTTTATAATTTAGCATTGATTTTACCACTTATAAAGTCACTTTCACTTCCTAAAGTCACACTTAGGAAAAGAATTATTTTGGACACTTTATCCTAGGTAGAGACTAACCCATGGGAAACCACTTGTCCAAGGTACATTAAAAATCAACACTCACTCTTACCAAGGAAAGTGTTTCTCACCACACCCATCTTGTTCCTGAAATGGACATGCTTGCCTCTTGGCAAGGACTTCGTGATAACATCGGCCACCTGCTCATCTGTCGATATATACTCCAGCTTCACTACCCCCTTTTGAACATAGTCCCTGATGAAATGATATCTGATGTCAATGTGTTTTGACATGTCATGAAACACTGGATTCTCCGTGAGTTTAATGAAACTCTAATTATCACAGTGAATAACTATCGGTCTCAATTCCTCATCAAATAGGC
Source organism: Pinus albicaulis (assembly GCA_034641835.2). Taxonomy (NCBI): domain Eukaryota; kingdom Viridiplantae; phylum Streptophyta; class Pinopsida; order Pinales; family Pinaceae; genus Pinus; species Pinus albicaulis. The sequence continues at coordinate 935,056,112 of CM076581.1, read as the reverse complement.
CATGCAACAACTTGTGAAGCCAAATGGCCTCACAACTAACCCGGCTAGCGGCCATATACTTAGCCTCAGAAGAGCTCAAAGCAACTAACTTTTGCTTTCAACTGAACCACGAAACGATTGCCGAACCCAATCTGAAGCAAAACCCTGAAGTGTTTTTCCTATCAGAAGCACACCCTGCCCAATCTGAATTTGTGTACCCTACCAACCTCACTTCATCTCCCCGCCTATAGTCGAGACCATAATCAATAGTTCCTTGCACGTAGCAAAGAATGTGCTTTGTAGCAACCCAATGCACCCTCCTGGGCTCAACCATGCACTGGCTAAGTGTGTTCACTACAAAGCATATATCTGGCCTAGTGTTGACCAGATACATCACGGACCCAATACGCTGCCTATACAATGTGGGATCCACCAAACTAGAATCTGAAGCAGGAAGCTTCTTCCAGTTGGTGTAGACATGGGTCTACAGTCTGCCATGTGAAATCTGCTCAACACATCCACAACATACTACCCCTACCCCAGAAAGATATGCCCCTCCTCTTGCCACACCGCAAGCCCCCAAAAAATAATGCATCAGCCTAATGTCCTTCATCTCGAACTCCATAGCAAGATCCTCCTTGCAACCACTAATCAATCTCTCTGCCCCAGTAATGAACAAGTCATCAACATATAGCACAAGAATGAGTAGATCATCCCCTACAACAATGTAGTATAGGTTCGAATCTACATCACTCTTCGTGAAACCAATTTGCTGCAAGTAAGTATCAATCCTCGAATACCAAGCTCTCGGAGCTTGCTTAAGTCCGTAGAGTGCTCGCCACAACCGACATACATGGGTCTCTCGCCCAAGTACCTCAAAGCCCTGTGGTTGCTCAACATACACCTCCTCCTCTATAACTCCATTCAGAAATGCGATCTTCACATCCATCTGATGGATCTGCCAACCCATTTCTGCAGCAATAGAAATAAGGGACCAGATAGAAGTGTACCGAGCTACGGGAGCGAAGGTCTCATCATAGTCAACCCACTCTATCTTTGAGTATCCTCTAGCCACAAACCTCACCTTGAACTTCTCAATGCTACCATCCTTAACATGCTTGATCTTGGAGAGCAACCTGGAAGTCACAACTGACTTGCCCACAAGCCTAGGCACCACCTCCCAGACATTGTTCTTAATGATAGAGGCATACTCCTCCACCATAGCCTCTCTCCATACCTCCTGGCTGGCAGCCTCCTCATAGCTAGTAGGCTCAGAGTCAACAATGTTGGTAGCCTTCGCTACATAACTACAAAACTGCTCAAGTGGCACACTCTCCCTGTTCACCCTCTTCAGAGGACCAACAGACTCTGCTTCCTTCAAGGTGCCTTGAAGCCACTTGGGCCTCCTCTTCCCTGAAGAAGCTTCCCCATAGGGAACCTCATCCTCTGCCCCCCAGTCTAGTGAACCTAAAGGTCTGCCAACTGACCCTAGTGTGCCTGTACCAGCACTTGTCCACGAAGAACCTATGCCTATGTCAGCTGAAGTGCCATGTGAACTTTGTACCAGTGGACTCCCTAAAGAAGTGCTCAATGAACTCGCCACTAGTGCCCCAGATGTCACTGACACTAAAGTAACTGCTGCACCAGTCGATCCAAAACCCTAAGGTCCTGCTTCCTGTACCTGACCTCCTTGCTGAGAAGAAGTCTGCGAGACTCTCTCATCATACTCCCGTGATCTCCGATAGGCCCTCTCCTCCTCAAACTTCACACCCTCCTAATTACCACTCTCCGTATAGAAGGAATGAAGATCCGATAGGCCTTCAAAGTCTCGTTGTAACCCATAAAGATACCCTTCTCTGCCATGGGTTCCAGCTTCGTCCTCTGCTCCTTGGGGATATAAGAATATGTGATACATCCAAAGATACGAAGATGTCCTAGATGAGGCTTCTCTCCAGTGAAAGCCTCCTTCGGAGTCATATTCCCCAATACTCTATGAGTACTCCTGTTTTGAAGATAAACAACAGTATTGCAAGCCTCAGCCCACAAAAACAAAGGCGAACCTTGATCATGAATCATCACTCTAGAAGCCCCAACAATAGCTCTATTCTTCCTTTTAGACACCCCATTCTGTTGGGGGTTGTAAGGAACCGTGAACTCTCTCCTAATGCCCTCATGTGCACAGAAGTCAGAAAACCCACCATCAGTGTACTCACCACCATTGTCTGACCTCAAGACCTGAATCTTCCTACGTGTCTGCTTTTCCACAAGAGCTTTGAACTCTTTAAAACGGCTGAAGACCTCACCCTTGGTCGTCAGGAAATATATCCAAGTCCTCCTAGAGTAGTCATCAATGAATATAACATAATACTCATAACCGCCCAAAGACACATAGACATATGGCCACTAACATCTATATGAATCAAGTCTAGTATACCTATAGATCTGTTGTCGCTTGCTCGGAATGGTAACTTGGTGTACTATCCCACAGCACACCCTCTATGAACCTCATAAAGCTCAACACTAAAATCGGGAACTCCAATAGTGATCTCCCTCAGAACTTTCAAAGCTCCATGATGCATATGCGCCATCCTCCGGTGCCATAACTCACACAAGTCTCTACTATTGGTGGTACTAGTGTGAGTGCTACTAGATGTGCTACTCACCAATGCTCTTGCCAACTGAAAATTGAACCTGTATAGTTTCCCAAAGCGGACTCCAATCACTTTGGCCGAAGTGATGGAAGCTCCCCTGGGATGCATCAATACCTTTCCTCCTAAGAAAGTGATGTCAAACCCCTTCTCCTCCATAACAGACATTGAAATAAAGTTCTTCTTCATTCCCAGAATATACAAAACATCCATGACCTTCAAAGGACGCAAAGACTCCCTCTCAAAGGTCACAGTCTCCACACCAACAGCTCTCACAGTACGGTCATCTCCTAGAGCAATCTCAATATCAAGTGCCCTATGTGCAAGCTCTGAAAAGAACTCATGTGCACCTATCATATGGCGGGAAGCCCCACTGTCTATGTACCACACATCGGATGATGTACTCCTACTAGATGTAGAAGCAATAAATGCAAAGTCCCTGTCAAACTGTGAAGAAAACTGCTCTACCTCTGCTGAAGCTGAAGTACCCTTCTTCCCCTTGTTTTTCCTCTCAGCACACGTAGAAGCATAGTGTCCCCTCTTTTGACATGCCCAACATTTGACTTTGGACATATATGTATCTTTCTTCTTCTTCTTCTCCTTTCCCTTAGCCCCATTTGATGAGGCCCCTTTCTTGGCCTTCCCTTTGTTCTTCCCCCTGGCTGTCAAGGCTACATTCTCCTCATCTACTATCTTCACCCCACCACAGCTAGTCTTTCGTATCACATGCTGCACACAATCATCCCAGAATCTGTCCCAATTGGGGAAGATTCTCCCTAGAGGTATCTCCAAAGACCTCCCAAGACTTAGGAAGTCCCGCTACAGCTATCTTGACTAACACTGTGGGTGCAACTGCCTCACCAATAGCAATCAAATCATCACGTACCGGTTTGACCCTACCAAGATAATGAACTACACTTTCAGCCTTTGTCATCCTAATGTTCTTTAATTGTTCTTTGAGTACCATCTTCCTGCTCTCATGGTACTTTGATAGAGAGTGGTTGAGTTGTCCACATCTAATATGCATATGTGTTTTAACTTTTCTCTCACCTGAGGAACCACATGATCCTTCAGACTGTCCATCAAAATCTTTTTTGCCTTTGCATTAGTTTCTATGAATTCAGCAAGTTCATTTGTAGCAGTAGGAGGTACAACCTTTTGTCGCACTATGTCCCAAATTGCTGCCTCCTCAAACACTATCTAAATTCTGTCCTTCCAAATGGCATAGTTGGATATCCCATCCAGTGTGTCCTCTATCCTTAAGAACATGGCCATGACTGTTGTCCAAAATTTACAAAACCACGAAAATGGAGAAATGAACTTTCCAGCACACCTTGTTGTCCCAAAAGTTCAGTCTTCGTGAAATTTCACCTTACTGTCCCAAAATATCAGTTTGTTGTCCAAACTGAGTTTGCTATCCAAAAATTCGGTTTGTTGTCCCAAACTATTGTTTGTTGTTCAAACTACAATTTTCATCTTGTAGCTCTGATACCATGTTGAAATTTGATGACTAAAAAGTTTCCCCAACTTGATTTTAATTTCACCTTATCACTCCCATTCACTTAAATGCCCTTTTCCCATAAACATACATTCAACATATAGAATTCTGGAAACGAAATTTCAGATTAAAACACATGGGACTATCAACACATGCTGAAAATAAATATGGACATAAACAGACCAGCAACACATAAAAAAATAAACAAATTTTTGGTCAACTTAGACCCAGGCAAAACCCCTTCAATCTTCTCCAGGGAAAACCTGTTAGAGAGCTCTTCAAATTTATTTATCTTTCAAGTTCAGGAAAAATACATTTGCAGACAAAACAAAACAGAAAAGTACAACTTATCTCTTCAACCCAAAACTCCTTGAAAACCGTGCCCACTTTGCCCCGATTTTTGTGCCCACTTGAAGCTGCAATTATGTACTGTACGGATACAGACTGTACTATCTGGATTTCATATGGACTATATGGATTTCCATACTGCTATACGAACTGTATGGTTTTTTTAATTTCTCAAAAACTTCTCCCAAACTGCGTGCAGCTCACAACATGAAATGTTGTTTGTACTGTACCTTCTATTGTCTTCTATGCCTTAATTTTCGTGTCCAACTTTGCCCAGAAATCACTCCTTCAGCTTTCTGCAACACACTTCTCCTTCAGAACTTTTCTCTAGCCCTCAGCCTCTTTTCTCCAATCTGCTCATGAAAAATGAATGAATGAATGCGGTCTCCATTTTCTTTTCCCCTTTTTGTTTCCCTAAATGACTTTTGGGCAACCCTAAGATCTAATAGCTCAGATTCATTTAGATCAAGGGATGAGAATAAATATGCATTTAATTCTCACTTTCTATTTTTTAACTCACCCATAAAATAAAGTACCCATATTGTACTTTATGTCTAAAGTCACTTTTCACTTTATAATTTAACATTGACTTTACCACTTATAAAGTCACTTTCACTTTATAATTTAACATTGACTTTACCACTTGTAAAGCCACCTTCTCTTTATAAGGTCACACTTAGGAAAATAATTATTTTGGACATTTTTCCCTAGGTAGAGACTAACCCATGAGAAACCACTTGTCCAAGGTACATTAAAAATCAACAATGTTTTCCAGCTGCACAACCCTGACAAACACCTTCATGATCTACCTTGAATTCGAGCATACCTATGACCATCTTCCTTGCATCAGGTAAGGCTTTATAATGAAGGTGAGCAAACCTCCATGCCATAATTCAGATTGAAGAGAAGTGTTGCAAGTCATAGCTCCCAAAGGACTTCCTCCAACTTGATAGAGACCTTCAACCCTAAATCCAAGTGTAAATGCATCTTCTGTTTCTTCCTTCTTTGAATCGTTGTCTTCCTTGACCTTGTCTCTTAGGACCATTGTTGTTCTTCCTCTTAGCATGAGTGGAGAATGCAATGGGCTCATTTCCATTTGAAGGCTTGTCTCTCTCCATCATCCTCGTCTCTTCTTGAGGGAATCTAGTCAACAATTCATCGAATCCTGGAATCATGTCATTGTTAAGGATAGTGGTGATAAACACATCCCAAGCTTGTGGGAGACCTCCAACAGCAATAAGAGTGGGCTCCTTGTCAGCAACAACTTCTCCAATAGATAGAAGATCATTTTTTATTTTGGTAATCCTCGTGAAGTAGGATTGGATAGATTCCCCTCTAACCATCTTGATGTCCTTCAGCTTGTTCTTGAGAAAGAGGATTTGGTTTTCATTGTTGGCTTTCAACATCCCAACCAACTTGTCATACATCTCCTTAGATGTGCCCAAATCAGAAATGTAAGCAACCAAATGTTTTAGAATCGAGTCTTTGATGATCTTCTTAGCTTTGACCTCACCTTTCTTATACTTTGTCTTAGTAGCAATGGATGCATTTGAAGAAGGCTCCACAACTTTTCCCTGCACATATCCCATGACATCATTTTCTTACAAAGTCAAGTCCAACGACATCTTACATGATAGTCAGACTTATCATTGAGATTATTCTCAGACTTGAAGTAAGATGGGGAAGCCATTGAGCCTTTGTCCTTGTCTAACAAATCTTTGTGATTTCTTTTCTCTCTCTTGCTTGGGCTTTGTCTCCACCTAGCTCTGAAACCATTTCACTTTATTTAATAATGGTATATTCTATGCTTAGCACAATTTACTTCAATGTTCTTTAAGCAGCCCAATAACAATATCCAATTAGTTCCAGTAGCAATCACATTAACTTAAGAACATTGAAGTAAATTGTGCTAAGCATACAACATACCATTGTTAACTAAAATTAACAAGTGGACTATCTAATATCACAAGAAATTAGTCATTCTAACTAATACTCATACAATATGAATCATACATTAATGACTTACCCTACATACCTAATCCCAAAAACAACATCTCATATGACGAATTGCAAAAGCAACCCAGTTGTTTAAAGAAGTAATTTGTAACCATGGCACCTGAAATAAGGAGTGGAAAATATTTCAATACGATTCCTCCAAAATATGTTGAGAAACAATTTCCAATAAACTAAATGTATCTAGAAAGTCATGCATATGAGTTGTTTATCTAGTTTGATAATAAGATGAGAGGGTTGTTTGCAAATTGGTCAGTGTTTGTTTTGAATTTTTTAAACAAGTTCCTTGATCATGAAAGTTGAGCATTTTAAATGTGAACCAGAAACATATCAAAAGAAGGATCAAGGATTATAACAGAAGAATCAAGATCTTGAAAGTACTGATGCAAACCTTAATTATGAAGTGCATCCCTACAATGTAAATTGAAAGAGCGAGTTAACAAAGCAAATAAATTGAAATAACAATTACAAGAATTGGAGAAAATGATTTGTGACTTGAAAATTAAGGGTCAAGAACTAATTACATAAGATGTTGCAATCCATTGTGATCAAGAATCATAAAGAAAACTCGTGATCTAAAGAAAAAGTTTGACAAGATCATGTTAGACAAGGACAAAGAAATTAATCATTTAAAGAATCAAAGTTAAATCTTACTAAGAAAAAAATAACCTTGAAGGATATAACAAACCTAAAAATCGATGCAAAAATTGTTGATGTTTTGGGTAGCATCAGGAGTATTCTCACATGTGGGGCAAGTGGGCTAAGTGATGGGGCTTTGCACCCATAGACCCATGGTATTCAAATAACCCGTGGTATAGACCCACGGTAGTACGATGGTGAATGATTCATTCTTGTGTGGCTTGACAAGAGAGTTGAGTTGTATGAGCAAGGTCAAAAGCACCGAAAGGGCCAAGAGGTCCACATAGGGTTGAAAGGGTCGAGCGGGAATGGAAGGGATGGAAGGGATGGAAGGGTCGAGAGGGCCGAGCAAGGCTGGAAAGGTTGTGAAAGCACAAAAACGTGCAATAACACAAGACTTTGAGAGAGGAGTTATCTCATGTAAGAAAGAGATTCGCATGAGTCATATTGCTGGTTTGTTGTGAGTGAGATACTTAGTTGTGTTGGGTCCGAGAAAATAGCACGAAGTAGAAAAGGAGATCCAGATCAGCTAGATCGAGGACATATCTAGGGCTTGATCCACTGGATCAGATCCAGGGTAATTATTGTATACGTAATTTCCTCCATGACCATTACCCTAGTAAGGGAGCCTAAGTAGGTTCTCGGAATAATTTAATGAAGGCTGTTGGTTGGGAAAAACTTGTGTGCATGATCTAATTGTTGTTTTCTTAAAGTTTCGGATATGCTAAATTTGTTGCTTGTTAGGCACATCAATGTATTTCAATTCCTTCATTGTGTAAAGTTAATAGGTGTTGAAAATGTAACTAGTGTTGGTCTTCATAATGTAAAAAAATGTAATTTTTATCATTGACATATTTATTATTATTCTTATTTTTGGTCAAAGCATGTTCTTCATGGTTATGAGAGTCAAAAGAGTCAAAAAGAATTTATTATGAATCAAAAGAAGTATTTGAGTCAAGTCCCATTTGGACTTTTGAAAAAAAAAAGGGAATTTTGTTTTTGAGTCAGAGTCAACACAAGACCAAGTCGGGCCTCCTTGGACAAGTCAGCCAAGTGGCACCTATTTGACCCTCTTGGACAGCTATGTATAAGAGTCAACTTGACCTCTTGGAGAATCATTCATTCATCACATTATCCTCTATCTCTCTGATTGGTCAAGAAGAAAAAGGAACCGAAGTCAAATAAAGAGAAGCAATTCAAAGGAAAGAGAAGATCGAAGTTTTCTATGCTACTACAGGCCCGAAGTTTCAAGCGCCAAATTTTCAGAAGGTTGACTAGCGTTGACTTTGACTTGATTGGAGGAGACTTGGAGGAGAGTTGATTTGGTTCTTTGTAGCAGTTTCTAGTCTTGGTCTTGGGTCTTGGATATCTCATTTTGATCTAAATCTATAAGAGAAGGACTTATGGGTTTTACCTCTAGTGGGGGTTTTTCCCTGGCTTGGAGCCTAATTTCTAGGGTTCTTCGTCTCTTTGTGATCTTTATGTTTTGAAGATTTGTATAACTTCTTGATGAAGAGAACATTAAATTTAATAAGAAACCAACAAACATTCACAAGTAATTATCAAGACAAAGAAATCATCCTATATCCAACTACACTTGATTTCTCAACAATAGGAAGTTGTTACCAGAACTAGTGTGTTTGTGTGTGAACTGAGTATAGTGCCCAAAATATAACTTGGTATCAAAGTAGGTTTCTAAGAAATACAATTACATCTAAGATTTACATAGGTGACAACTCTGAGAGGGAGTTGTAGAAATTGTTGCAGGTAGGACAGTGTGTTGAAGACCCATGCCAAGAGAGTTCACTAAGTATGGCCAACTGCTTGAGAGGGCTGACAAGGCAAGACCAAGATGGTCAAAGTGTTGAGATAGCCATTGGAGATCCAAGTGAGAAATTTGGAATGAAGGTTAAGCAGAAACTTTGAGGCCGAGAAGACTTGCGATCTAGACTCAAAGGGAGTCAGCAGCTCAGAGGAAGACAACCTTTAGGTTTAAAAAGTCATGGTACAAGATGACCATGACAGATGCTCAAGAGCGGGAAGCTCCTAAGAGCAAGGTGTCTTTGAAGAAGGGCCCCTACTATTGAAATTCCAATACAAGGGGGAATTTATATACATGATAATTACTTGTGGAATTATTTAGTATTCTTCTTTCATTTTTCCTTTATTATTCATCAAAGAATTACCATTTAAAATAAGAAAATAGAGATCATAGTGCACAAAATGTTGAGATTTGTGGAGTGTTGGGGTAGCTTCAGATGTGCTCTAGCTCCCAAACTTTGTGGAGGGACTATAGTACATGAGATCTCCAAGACCTAGAAAGGGATTTGAGAAATTCATCTGATTTAAGAAAAAAATAATTAATTAATATTTTTAATTAAGGACCCTAAGCCTGACTTAGGAAAATTAAAATATTAAAGGTCATTAATTTAAACATGTGATGGAAATGACTTAAATCACACGGATCAAGCTTTCTGTTAATCTTAGCCGTCGAATCAAGATTAGATCACGGTCGTTGGTTTCCCAACGAGAAAGTATAATGGAAAGGCTTGGGGTTAGTTGGAGAACACACACATAGAGGCAGAGCACTGAGACTAAACTGGAATTCTAGGGCGTGGTTTGCTAGGAATTTCCAGAAGTGTTTCAGCTGCAACAAGGGGTAGTATTGGCTAAGGGGATGATCTGATCCCAGAGCCAAGAGTCAGCAAGAGGCAGAAAAGCAGTCAGAGCAGCGTAGAGGGAGCAACAACTACGTAGCAGCTGCGCAACACAGAGGGCTTCAGTGCTACGCAGGCCCAGAAAAGGCAGCGCAGAGGGCTTCAGTGCTATGCAGGCCCAGAAAAGGCAGTGCAAAGGTAACAGGAGGCCATCAGGGCTTACACAGGTCTAGTTAGGGAGGCGCAGGGACTGCGTCACCTAGTCTGGGGTTACGTGGGCCTCTCCTGAGCAGCACAGGAGCACTAATAGGCTAGCAAAGTTGACGCAGAGGACTTCAGAGCAGCGTTGAGGTTTATGAAGACAAAAAGGGGCAGAGTTCTATAAATCTTGTATGAGGGTGTGAATCAGTCTAGTTTTTCGTCTCCGAAACTGAGGTATTGCTGCAGATATTTGTTTTTCTCTATCGAGTTAACAGTAAGGTGCCCAGATTTGTTGTACTTAGAATCTACTTAATAAATAAACCCTCTAGCAGTTTCCCGCATTTGGTTTTTCCGGGGACAATTGTCCAGAAAATCTTGTGTGTCACTTTGTCTATGTGCATGTATTCAGTTTAGATCTGTATCTGTGAAGAACAGTTAATGTGTTTGCATCGATGTTAATGCTGAAAGTTCAGATGAATAACTTGATTAAGTAGGAGAAGTATAACCATATTTAACAGTAGGGTTTCTGCATAAGTAATATTCAGAATTTTTCACATGGTATCAGAGCGATTGCAGATCTAGTTGGATCACCAGCAAGAAGACTGAAGAATCCTTGCTGCAGAAAGCAGCAATAGCCGCAGAAAGCCGGACCAGAGAGGACAGCATAGCAGCAGAAGGGAGGAGAGCCACGCAGAGGTCGGAGTGACGCAGTCTCCACGCAGGCCCACGTACTTATGGCGCAGAGGCAGTGCAGAGACAGTGCTGGGACTGTGTAATATCCCCAAATTAGCAATTACCTAATTGGGATATTAATTTTGATTAATTTCGGCAAATCCTAATGCTGGGCGGAAATAAAGGAGTGATGGGACCCATGAATAAAACATTAGAATAAAAGCACTTTCCTAAGGTCATTGGACAGATTAAGTAAAAGATGAAGTGGGGCCAATGAGGCCAAGTGACAACGCAGGAGAGGAGGCACTTAGGACAAAGCAGTGTTAGCGCAGTGGCAGCAAGGGAGAGGCAGCGCAACGTGGCACAGAGGGACAACGCAACATAGGTGGGCCCAAGGAAGTTTAGGGGTTCACAAGCATAAAAGGAGAGGATGGCAGCCTTTCTCATTCATTCTTGCATCTTATGATTTTTTGTTTTTCAAGACTAGAGCACGCTCAGGCTATTAAGTTGGGTCTGCAATGTTGTTTAGCACAAGGGTATCTCCGAGCAAAGATCCCAACCTCGTCCTCGGGGGACTTCGAGTGCCCACTCAGGAGAGGAGCCATACCATCAGTTTTGGAGAGCAGCAATACCATTTCAGCCTCAAGATTACGTAGTCACTTCTAGGGGCAACGCAGTCTTCTAGGGAGATTATGCAGTCATAGAGAGGAGCAATATCCGGAGGAGAGAACTTCACGAGATTTCAGTCGGGAGATGGCGAGGGGATTAGCCCTTCCATAGCCGAGTGAATCAGAGAGTTGGAGGCCCTTCTTTCAGTGTTTTCATCAGAGAGGCCAACGTACCCAGCAGGAGAGCGTAGCCATCCCTGGAGGGTGAATTTTCGGGGGAAGCCTTTCCAGAATTCCTTCGCGGGTTTTTCTAGGTTTATTAAGGAGAAGCCAAGATTAGTTTGGTAGAATTTTCTAGGCAGACTTGAGGTGTCAAACAAAGATCCTAACTCAGCCAGCAGCGATAGGAGTTGGGGAAATTGGGCCAAAATTCCGGGGTCAACATTTGGCCAATTCCTTCGTGGGTTTTTGTGGGTTTCTGGAGTAGAGTCTGGGGTTAAATTTCCGGAATTTTCTAAGCAGTGTAGCAGGCCCTAGTGGCATTTATTCGGGAGCAGCAGTAACATCTCTAGCAGATTGCAGCACAGAGCTATAGCCATACAGCGTACCATCCATGTGGGATTTCAGCACTGATTCAGAGGGCTTCTCTAGCTCGCCTTGAGCAAGCCCAGGTGCCTTCATTCCAACACCTCCATTGTACTCATTTCTAGCAAATTAATAAAATGGCTCAGCAGTATTTTATGGCTCCGTGGGTGTTTTGATATCAGTTTTTGCTTTTTTGTCTCCTTAATATCTTTTAGCCTGTTATTATTGTTATTTTCCCATTTGGGATATTACAGTGGTATCAGAGCTTCGTTCTTGGCTCAGCCATCGAGATCTCTTCCTATGAACAAGGAGGGTAGGCAAAACCTTACCCACCAAAGCCAATAGAGGTGGCGAATATGGGGAAGTCAAGGAGCAAAGGGGAAGCAGCATTTGGTAACATTTTTGAGGTACTAAATGATTTAGCCAAAGGACAAAATGGAATGTTGGAAAGGCTCAAGCAATAGAATAGGAATGAGAGCATCCATCAGGAATCCCTAGTTGGGGAGACTTTGGGGGTCTCACAACAGTGTGACCACCCTTTACCAGCCACTCACCCACCAGCCTTCAGTAGGCCACCAGGATCATGATGCCTACATTCTTACCTCCAGTACTTAGTGAGCAAGGTAGGCGACATGATCATATACCCATGGGCGATTATTTCCGAGAATGGCAGTCCATGGGGGAGAACTTCAGAGCGGCTTTGTCCTTCAGAGATTACTGCCAGTTCAGGCGGGATGAAGAAGGAAGGAACAGTGGGGGGTCTAGCACGCAGAGTTCAGAGTTGCAGCGTAGCATTGGGAGGACACCTTTTCCCACATATGATGGATCCAATGATTGCACGACTCAAGATCGGGTGGAAAAGTTGGACACCTCTTTCCAGCTTTACGAAATAACAGAGGGGGAGGGCACACAGGATTGTGGGGAGCTCGTAGATACACCTAGTGTGTCGCAGGACTCACCCTTGTTGGAGACTTCCTTGACCGTGTCAATTGACATCTCAGTAGAGAGAGTAGAGCCTACCCCAGTATAGCCATCCATTGAGGTGATGACTGGAGTCGTGTCCGAGTTTTTGGGTGACAACCGCACACAGCAAATGGGTGAGGTGCCAGGAGATGTATCCACCTTTGATGAGGCGCTAGGAGATACAGAGGTATTGGGCGATGGTCACACACAACGGTGTCATCAGCTTCAATCCGACCTTCTAGTTTTGAAAGGGAAGGCCACATTAGCACGAGAGGCTATTTTGTTGCAGAACGAGGAACTTGAGGGCATGAGAGTGGTTTGTGCCGAGTCAGCGGCCAAGTTGGCCCACATTGAGGAATGGTTGGATTCCCTAATGGTACAGCTAGAGGGCACATTGGAGTGTCAAAGTAGCCCCCTTCTGGCATACATAGACAGGGCTAGCAGCACCGTTGGATCACCTCTTCCCATTGGAGAGAGAGAGGCGGAGCCACCTAGTCAGATCTCATATATTGACTGGGATAGCGGAATGAGACGATTAAAGTTGCACAAGGTGCAGCATCCACATGTTGAGGTTGGATGGCGAGAGATTTTGAGTTGGTCCCTGGTGGAGTGGGCTATGGAGATGGTGGTGGACCCGGGTGTAGTTCAGCATGAGTTTCCAGGCGCTGGGAATACAGGAACCCCAAACTGGCATTGGGATCCAGGTGGGACTACTTGTCGTTTCCCAAGCAGGTCAGTGGACTATGTCTTGGAGGGTACAGTTGACCTAGTAGTTGAGCGTACACATTCGCTTGGGAAGTTTCAGTTAGGTCCAGTGGCCAACTAGTTTATGGGCAGACTCCTTGGGTTGTGTTGGTACGACACTTGTACGCGGGGTCAGAGGCTGATCAACATACTTTGGCAGGAGCTTGCCGGAGGAGGTGGCATTGGCAGGCCACCAGACGGTGCCTTGTATGGAGCCAAGGATTCTTCACCTTTGTGTGGGGCACAGAGGTCGCAGCAGAGCCGAGCAATGGTGGCATCACTACTGACACATAGGAAGATTCACTTCTCGGCCCCTCGGGGAGGGTTTGGAGTGATGATCCATTCATCGGCAGGTGTAGTGATGCGACAGTGGAGGTGATGATACCGATTGGGGGTGGTCCGACATGTAGAGACACAACTCTAGGCCATCACATCCAAGGATGTGTGGTAGCATCTAGCATTGAGCAGTGGACTATCAGTGGACATGGAGGTGCATGGTGGTGTACCATAGTGTGTGGGACATGCGAGGAGTGACTAGTGCCTTGACACAGACAAGGCACGAGACGGTACAGGGTGGTACAGCAGTAGCAGGGGGTATCCAACGGTGTACAGGGGTATGTCACAATGTGCAATGGCATGTCGAGGAGTACATGGATGATTAGTGGTATGCAGGGGTGTACGATGCTGCACAACAGGGTCTTAGAGTATTTCCTCTAGGGAGACTCATGGATAGGGACACCGGACATACCTTGGGGGGTAGTTCACCCAGGATCGACAGGGAGACAAATGAGCGATACTTGACGATATCCGTGGGGACTCACATGCCTGACCCTCTTCTACATCACTCACAGGCACAGTCGATTCTGTTTTTGTCCTTTGGCACTCTGGGCATGAGCAGCGGGGCACACGAGGCTCACCCAAGATATTTGGATGACACTCAACACACTAGTGGAGAGACTTCTCAGTAGTGGCACCGGGCGATGCACTAGTCGACAGCCACAAGATAGGGGATGAGATGATCATCTGCAGGGGTGGCACATCAGTCATCACTGAGCCTATGCCTAGGGAGCGGGTCATGAGGGAGACATGCATCACTCTTTTCTCAGGGCATGTCGAGACCATGCATGAGCAGAGGATACTGGGTACAGCAGAGGAAGCACCCCAGTATGTATATGGGCTCCAGAAAATGCATCGGCACATTATCGAGAGGGTGGATGGTAGACCCAGTGGAAATGGTTGGCAGGGACAGGAGGGATCCACATACCTTGAGTCGATTGCGAGTAACAAATATCCATCTACTGATTGCATTCAGGGGGTGGTTATTTGTCACATATGGCTTTCAGCGGTCATCAGTACTACACAGTGGCAAGCACAGGGCAGGTTAGCATGCATCATATTTTCCCGTGATATATGGACCCTCTATATTGGTCACATGCAGGGACTAGAGATGAGGCACGAAGGGATTCCTGCAGTTGTCAGAGCTATGGTGTAGAAGGTCCGACTATGGGATGCAGAGATTCAGTTGATTGATAGTCCCTTTTGTCTCATGATGGTTGGAGTCAGGGCAAAGAGTGATCTAGTTCACTGTTGGGTTGGAACATGGGGGTACACAGAGGCCTTCATCAGATGGCAAGGCAGACTTTCTCTGTTGCTGCATAGATTCAGAGCTGCATTCGAAGGGGTAGGTATTGGCATCATGGCGGTGCCTAGGCCAGATGAGCTTGTCTCTAATAGATCTCCTGCCACTAGGCCTCAGGAGAGGAGGATACAGTCTGCGCATGATGGGGAGTATCTCATGATCAGAGTAGAGCAGCATCAGCATGGTGGTACCTCTACGAGATTAGCAGGAGACTTGAGCATTACAGCTCTAATCAGCTTGATAACCTCTAGGGGTGAGTTGTATACTACATGGGGAGATCATGAAGATCTTCCATTAGGCTTTAGTGAGTCACTGATGGAGTGGGGGACTTCATTAGCATGGCAGTATGGTGAGTGGAGCATGTGGAGCTTTATGTTGGACAGGATGGCTTGGGATCCTGGCATTGAGAGATCCCTTCATATCAGGGTGATGCAGAGGACAAGGAAGATTCAGTGGCGCATTTGGGACCCAGGCACATTTTGCAGTGACGGTGGGGAGCATCAGCTAGAGAGGAGGCTTGTTCGGGCATTGCTTGAGGACAAGCAATTTTTGGCGAGGAGGACTGTAATATCCCCAAATTAGCAATCAGCTAATTGGGATATTAATTTTGATTAATTTCGGCAAATCCTAATGTTGGGCAGAAATAAAGGGGCAAGGGGACCCATGAAGAAAACATTAGAATAAAAGCACTTTCCTAAGGTAACTGGACAAATTAATTAAAAGATGAAGTGGGGCCCATGAGGCCAAGTGACATTGCAGGAGAGGAGGCACTTAGGACAGCGCAGTGGCAGCGTGGGAGCGGCAACGTAGCATGGCATAGAGGGACAGCGCAACATAGGTGGGCCCAAGGGAGTTTAGGGGTTCACAAGCATAAAAGGAGAGGAAGGCAGCCTTTCTCATTCATTCTTGCATCTTATGATTTTCTGTCTGTTAAGACTAGAGCATGCTCAAGCTGTTAAGTTGGGTCTGCAGTGCTGTTTAGCACAAGGGTGTCTCCGAGCAGAGATCCCAACCTCATCCTCGAGGGACTTCAAGTGCCCGCTCAGGAGAGGAGCCATACCATCAGTTTTGGAGAGCAGTAATACCATTTCAGCCTCAGGATTACACAGTCACTTCCAGGGGCAATGTAGTCTTCTAGGGAGATTACGCAGTCATAGGGAGGAGCAACATCCGGAGGAAAGAACTTCACGAGATTTTAGCCGGGAGATGGCGAGGGGATTAGCCCTTCCATAGTTGAGTTTTTCAGAGAGTTGGAGGCCCTTATTTCTGTGTTTTCATAGGAGAGGCTAGCGTACCCAGCAGGAGAGCGTAGCCATTTCTACAGGGTGAATTTCCCAGGGCAACCTTTCCGAAATTCCTTCGCGGGTTTTTCTAGGTTTATTGAGGAGAAGCCAAGATTAATTTGGTAGAATTTTCTGGGCAGATTTGAGGTGTCAAACAGAGATCCTAACTCAGCCAGCAGCTAGAGGAGCTAGGAGAAAATTGGGCCGAAATTCCGAGGTCAACATTTGGCCCATTCCTTCATGGGTTTTTGTGGGTTTCTGGAGTAGAGTTTAGGGTTAAAGTTTCGGAATTTTCTGAGCAGTGTAGCAGGCCCTAGCGGCATTTCCTCGGGAGCAGCAACAACATTTCTAGCAGATTGCAGCGCAGAGCTATAGCCATACAACGTACCATCCATTGGGGATTTCGGCATTGATTCAGAGGGCTTCTCTAGCTCGCCTTGAGCAAGCCTAGGTGCCTTCATTCCAACACCTCCATTATACTCATTTCTAGCAAATTAATAAAATGGCTTAGCAGTATTTTATTGCTCCGTGGGTGTTTTGATATCAGTTTTTGCTTTGTTGTCTCCTTAATATCTTTTATCCTGTTATTATTGTTATTTTCCCATTTGGGATATCATTGACTATCTTCTCACGCAGAGAGCAGCCAGGGTGATGCAGTCCTGAAGCTGTTGTTGATTCAGAGTGCCAGAAGCAGTGCTGTAGAGCTTCAGTAGTTGTTGGTGGGGTTAAATTTCTGAAGGTGCAGAAATTAACCTGAGCACTAGTTGACAAACAGCGGGAGGAGAACAACTTCTTAGAGGATTTCCAGCCAAAGAAATCTGTAGTTTGATTAGAGGATCAAAGAGAGTTGATTCGTTGAGATTTGGCAGTCTTCCAAGAGAGGAAGTTAGTTGTCAGAGGGATCAGAGGGTGCATTTCTCGCCAGGGACCCTAGATCCGAGTCTCTAGCATATAGAGAAGCATTAGTTCCGACAGATTTACTGAGTAGATGGCATCTCAAGGACTACGTGATCAGGATAGGTTGGACGGCCTGTCCAACTTTGCAGTCTGGAAGGCCAAAATCTTGGCAGTCATGGAGGCATACGGTTTAAGGGAGCATGCAGAGAAATTCCTAGCCACGCCAACCAATGAGAAGCTCCTAGAGAAGCATGAAGAAGCAGCGGCACACGCCAAGCACTTCATCATGGATAGTGTCAAAGATAATGTAGTGCCTCACATAGCCGAGAAGATAACGGCTCATCATATGTGGGTGGCCTTGACCTCACTATATGAAGGAAGATCCGTCCAGAGAAGAATGCTTCTGGAGAATCAAATGAGGTTATGCATGATGGCCAAGGGAGAAGAGATCGAACCCTTCCTTTTCAGATTACAGGCGATCAGGGATCAGTTGACTGCCATGGGAGTGAAAGTGGAGGATGATGTGATGGTGAGGACTGCACTCAATGCGGTCACAGAGGACTGGGAAACTTTTGTCTAAAGTATCTTGAGCAGAGTAGACCTACCCAACTGGGATAGTATGTGGGCGATTCTCCATCAAGAAGAACTCCATTGGTTCACCAAGAAATAGTACAGCACCGGATCAAGTAAATTGAGGAAGGAAGAGGAAGAAGATGCAGCCTTGGCATGAAAGAGGCAACAAGGGAGGAAGAAGTGTGATCTATCAAAGATCAAGTGTTTCCAGTGCGGCGAACTAGGACATTTCGCCAGCAATTGTCCTGAAAAGAATAAGGACAAGGAAGCTTCTACCTCCAAGGCTGTTGTGGCGAATGATGGCTCCGAAGATGATGTAGCCATGAGTGCTCATACACCACGAAAGTGGGGCAACATGGATCTGTAGAGAAGCTACAGAGCAGTGGTGGGATCCTTGAGTAGCTCAACTCTTGGATCACATCAGTGCTACGGGAGCCTTAAGACAGTAGCAGGACAAGTGGAGAAGTGGGTGCAAAGAATCACAGATGGAGCAGAGGCGAAGCTAGATGCTAAGAGAGAGCAGCGCAGTGCAAATACAGCAGTAGCGTGGCAACGCAGTGCAGGCTAGCTTACGCAATGCAGAGCTGGAGCAGCGCAATGGCTTTAGGAGGACAGCGCAGAGCAGCAGCCTATGGAGCTTCAGTGATGAGGATGCAACCCAACTAACTTGTCTGTCAAAGATTGGGCAAGAGTTTTCAGTTGTTTCTCTCAGCAACTGAGTTGTAGTGCAGTAGTTGGCAGCACAATGCAGCAGATTGAGAGGGAGCTGTAGTACGAATGTGGCAGTGGCGATGGCAGCGTCATGGGCAGCAATATGGGAGAGTAGCAGCAGCGCAGTGATGAAGGGCAGCAGACCAAGCATCAGCGCAGAGACCCACACCAAAGATCAATAAAGAACTTCGAGGTGAAGTAGTGTTGTGCTAGAGCACTTTCCTTGCTAAGAGGGAGTGTTGAGATTTGTGGAGAGTTGGGGTAGCTTAGCTCCCAAACTTTGTGGAGGGACTAGAGTACATGAGATGTCCAAGACCCAGAAAGGGATTTGAGAAATTCCATCCGGTTTAAGAGAAAAATAATTAATTAATATTTTTAATTAAGGACCGTAAGTCTAACTTAGGAAAATTAAAATATTAAAGGTAATTAATTTAAACATGTGATGAAAATGACTTAAATCACACGGATCAAGCTTTCTTTTAATCTTAGCCGTCGAATCAAGATTAGATCACGGTCATTGGTTTCCCAACGAGAAAGTATAAAGGAAAGGTTTGGGGTCAATTGGAGAACACACACATAGAGGCAGAGCACTAAGACTAAGCTGGAATTCTAGGGCGTGGTTTGCTAAGAATTTCCAGAAGTGTTTCAGCTGCAGCGAGGGGTAGTATTGGCTAAGGGGATGATCTGATCCTAGAGCCAAGAGTCAGCAAGAGGCAGAGAAGCAGCAGTCAGAGCAGCACAAAGGGAGCAGCAGCTGCGCAGCACAGAGGGCTTCAGTGCTATGCAGGCCTAGAAAGGGCAGCACAGAGGCAGCAGGAGGCCATTAGGGCTTACGCGGGCCCAACTAGGGCAGCACAGGGACTACGTCACCTAGTCTAGGGTTACGCAAGCCTCTCCTGAGCAACGCAGGGGCACCAGCGGGCTAACAGAGTTGACGCAGAGGGCTTCAGAGCAGCGCTGGGGTTTCTGAAGACAGAAAGGGGCTGAGTTTTGTAAATCCCATTTGAGGGTGTGAATCAGTCCAGTTTTCCCTCTCCGGAACTGAGGTATTGCTGCATATTCTTGTTTTTCTCTATCGAGTTAACCAATAAGGTGCCCAAATTCGCTATACTTAGAATCTACTTAATAAATAAACCCTCCAGCAACTAGAAGAATGGTTTTCCCGCATTGGGATTTTCCAGGGATAGTTGTCCAGAAAATCTTGTGTGTCACTTTGTTTATGTGCATGTATTGAGTTTAGATGTGTATCTTGGGAGAACTGTTAATGTGTTTACTTCGATGTTAATGCTGAAATTTCAGATTAATAACTTGATTAAGTAGGAGAAGTATAACCAGATTTAACAGTAGGGTTTTTGCATAAGTAATATCCAGAAGTTTTCACACAAAAGACAAGGGACACCAGAAATTAGGCTCCACGCCAGGCCAAAACCCCGCAAGGGGGAAAACCCAAAAAAAATCCTTCTCATATAGAATCAGATCAAAATGATATATCCAATACCAAGACTAAGACCCAAAACAGCCACCAAAATGTCAAGTCCAACCCTCCTCCAAGTCTCCTCCAAATCTGGTCAACTGTAATCAAAGTCAATGATGGTCAAATTGACCAAATATGTCATCTTCCTAAAATTTCGGTCCTATCATGCAATTTCGGGTCTGTAATTGTCATAGAAAAATTTGGTTCTTCTTCTTTTTCATCCTACTTACAACTATTAGTCCTAGCCATAGTACATGACACATGGAGAATACAGTGTCAACCATCACTCCGTCTCAAACAGGAAGAAATAAACAC
This sequence comes from Pinus albicaulis, assembly GCA_034641835.2. Taxonomy (NCBI): domain Eukaryota; kingdom Viridiplantae; phylum Streptophyta; class Pinopsida; order Pinales; family Pinaceae; genus Pinus; species Pinus albicaulis. Next base: position 935,035,665 of record CM076581.1, on the reverse strand, counting down.
AACCTGAGCTTGTTTCAAAAATATTCATCAATGCATCGACTACCTAATCTTTTATGGAGATCTATTTGTAGCTTTTCAGATACTATCTGCATCACATCATAACAAGCTTTGACTTTCATGGTTCTCTGACAATCTTCATATCAAATCCAACATGTCATCAAATAGTTCATCAAATGCCTTTTGGAGCCAAACTTCTTCATAGCTTTTTGCACAAGCCTTCACACCTTCTTTCTTCGTATTGTAACAGAATTTTGCTGCACACTCTTCTAAGAAATCATATCAACTCTCAATTATCATAGTATCTTTATCAGCATCGGCACTGTCAACACAATCAATGTGTTCCTGAATCGAACCGATCAAAGCTCCCTCTTTCCGGCTGAGGTAGGTGAGCTTCTTCTTTTGTGTTGTCATCTAAATGACTTCTTCTTCCTCTTTCTTAATCTTCATACTTTGCCATGCTCTTCCAATTCTTCCATCTGCTAATCAAGCTTAGATAGATCTTCTCTTGACCTCCAACCTTTATTAGAAGACTATGAAAGAACAAAGAGGCAAAGTACAAAGATAAAACAACAACAGTAATATTAAAGAAAGGAGGCATAGAATACTTATCTCTTTGAGGAGATTCACCTCCCTCTTAATCTTAGATCTTTTCATCAACCTTGTATCAGCATGATGTCATTCCTATCATTTTCAAGAGCTAGGTTCCTCTTTTTTATAGCGGAAATGGTTGGTTGGGGTTTTTTTTCCTAGGGTTTTCTAACTCAAACCTTCGATTGGGTTTACAAACCCTAGTTTCTTCAAAGCCTTCAAGATTTGCCATTTTAGAAAATGCAAATTCTACAAGCATGCTATTAAGTTAGTTACAAAACCTTAGCGATGTTATTTACCTGCTTTCTATACATGAATTTTATTCCTTGATCATAAAACATACTCTACATATGCAAGGAGATACTTCAAATACTAACATGTCAATGATTTCTACACAAACCCTTTTATGATTCATTGCTATCTTACAAGAGATCATTAGATTATTATATTATATGCACTACAAATGAACAAGGTTCATATGTACCTTTTTCAATCTTACCTTATCCTTGCAGAGATCTAATCCTTTGATTTCTCTTCAGTCATCGTGTACCAACTTACTCCAACAAAGGTGCCTCAATCCTTCAACCACTATACTAGGATACGAACCACAGAAAGTTCCTTGAGTTGTTGGCTTTGTCTTGGCTTCATAGATAGGTCGACTTCATTGATGTAGATAGTCCTTCTTCTATGTATAGGAGAGTAGCATTGCAATTTCACATACTAGCCACTGAGATGAGATTCATGTGACTTCATATGTTTAATCATAGTCCTTTCATAGAGTTTGCAAAATCACAGAGATGGTCTGTATAGTTTCGATCCCTTCCAATTTATATCACTGACAAGATGTTGCAAGTTTGTTCTTTCAAGGTCAACTTCAAAGGTTATTTTTGTAAAATGTCAATCTATATCCTTAGATATTTATAACAAACTTTTGTTGTTCATCCTTCAGGTCATCACATATATAAGGCAATGCCACAAGAACACATAAATAGTGCCACAAAAATGTTTGGATGCTATTTCAATATAGTGTCACGGCAAGTTTCGTATGTCACCACAAAACTTTGGGATTTGTCACAGATTTAGAGCCTTGTTTTCATCCTTGCAATCACTACATTGTTCTTGAAAGCTCTAGGTATAACATATTCATAGAAGAAATCTTCTTTCAAAATTAGATGTTGCAACAAACTTGCAGTTTATTTCATAGTGCCTCTAGACTTTGATCTTTTCCACAATGAGATGGACTTCTTTCAAACTCATCATATGTTTCAAAACATATCTACTTAAACTTCAGAATATTCTGATGTCTTGGATGGCATGGATCTCGGTGTCATGAATGCTTGAATTTCAAAGGTAAATTGCTATGGTAAGCTTGTTTCTTTGAATCTCAAGTCACCTCAGGTTCACAAAATTTTGTCCTCTGTTCATATTTGTAATCTAATTAATTCCTTTTAACTTGCTCCTTTGCGTGATATATATGCCTAGAATTTTCTCTAGTATCATGATTCTTCCACAAGATATTTAACCAAATCATTTATGCATGCTTGTGATGTCATAGGGATATAGACCACTTCATAGATATATCGGTGCTAGCCTCATTTCAGAGAAAGATACCATAGCAGGCATTCACAGGAACTTGCATCATGGAAGGATATACCACCACAGGGACTTTTGTCTCAGAGAAATATATCATGTCACAGAAAACTTGTGTCACAGAGAATTTATATTGCCATAAAGACTAGCATTACATGTCCACAGGGGCTTGGGTTGTCATAATAGAATTTGTACTATATCTCCACAGGAATTCACAACATCTTTATATAACAGAAACTTCTTTGCATCATATGTATAGGAGTATCATGTTGAGAAATCTAGGGCAGATAGATTAGATGTGATTTCTCTTAACTTGATAACTGCTTGTGATGTTATTTTCTTCAACTTGTAGGGTTTATAATTAGCTGCTTCTTTCCTTGATTATTATAGTGTTCTTATCATCAAATAGCTACCAAAACATGAAGATCAATAGTACAAATGGACACAAGATGCAGGCTGCTAGCCAAGGCTAAAACCTCTCCTAGAGAGGAAAACCCACACGAAATTATTCTCCTCTTATAGAATCTTCAAATGACGAATTCAAATACCTTTAGACCCAAGACAGATACCCCTCCAAGACCAAGTCAACAAATTCCAATCCTTTGGAAATTCCTCTAGCAACTTCAACAACTCTGACCCTAGCAACTTTATGTAACTTTGACCCCCAGCAACAAATCTCAACCTTCACTGCAGGTCTGTAATTTTGTTCCTTCTGCAAAAGCTGCAACTTCGCACGTGTGGGATAGAGAGGCTAATTTAAACCTCCTTTCTTCTTTGCATGGTTTGCTTCTTCTTTCTTATTTAAGTGGATAATATGCCTTGCCTTTAGATCATAGATTTTGGCCTTCTTTTGGAGATCTCAAACTTCGTCCTAATTGTTGCAAAAACCCTAGCTTCTTCTTCGCACGTGTGAGAGAAAGGAGACAGAAATTAGAGTTTAGACTTTGATCTCCTCTTCCTTAGATATTCCTCCTTTGCTTGACTTCTAGTCTTCCTTCTTGCCTCAACAAACTTGCTTAATCGAACTTGATGGATGTCGTTCAAATGAGGTCAAATTATTTTTATATATAAGCTTCCTTGGAGTATGAATTGCTCTTAATGAGGTCGACTTCTTCTTCTTTGTAGGCTGACTTGGTCTTGGAGGGAGACTTTGACACATTTTGACTCAACTTAAATTCTTTTTGACTTGATACAAGATGCCCAGTAGGGTCTATTACATATGACAATAAATCTTTTGACTTCTTGACTCTGACAAAATCTAGAAGCACACAATGGGTGCTTTGACCTAAAACAAAATAACTTTGAGCATGAAACCCATGCTAATAAAATAACAATAATAATGTTATTGTTATCAAGAATGCATAAGATATTATGAAAACTGAACCTAGTTACAAATTTCAACACTCCCTCTTAACTAGGAATGTATTCATAACAACGGTACAAGGACGTTCTCATACTGAAGAACTCTCATAAGAAGAGTCAAATTGGTAAGCCATATCATAAGCTATTCTTTCAACTTATCTCAGAGCCTCATCATATCAACCAACATTGTCATATTAAGGCCTTGACTAACAAGTCTATCTCTCCACTATATTAGAGCACAATGTTGGGGAGACAATGATTTATAGACACCTTCATCATTGTCTCTCAAGGCACATACACCATCTGGATGTTCACAAGCTATGTCCTTTTAGGACCATTCCCCTCTTGGATTTACACATCCTCAAGGAATTTCCTCTTCGACTACTCTTGTCTATTGGATTCCTTACCTCATTCTCAAAGAGTATTAGCATTGGTCTAAGATGCTTATGCAATCCTCCATTCTTTCTTCATGATATGAAGACAAGAATGATGTGTTTATCTCTCCCTCTTACCTAGGGAGGATCTCCTCATTCCTTTACATGAAAGGAATATACCCAAGCTTCCTCTTAACTAGGGACTTGTTTCCAACAACAACAATCTATTCTTCCGTGGAGATCATGGTACTATCAGCTACTTGTAGGGCTCCTTTTTGCATCATCATGTAATGAATAAACTTCAACTTCCTTGTCATAGAGCCAACTTCTTTCATAACTTCTTCGTAGGGCTTCGGTCATCTTCTATATCACTTCCCCTCAACGAAACATAGTGTTGAACCAAGTAATGCTAGTCATGTCATCTTTCTTTTCATCGGTAAGTGACCTTCTTTGTCATCATCTGGGTATCCTTCATACTAATACCTCTTCTAATTTGTGTTCATTTTAGAATCATCCATCAAATTTGTGTACTAGTTGTAGGTGAATTTCTACAACCTTCTGTTGGTAGCCCTGTTTCAATCTAGCCATATGCTTGCTTTCAAAAATCAAAAGTAAACATCAAAATTACCTTTTTATGATGGCCCTTTGTCATAACATTTGCTTCTACAACATCAACATCCTTTTCTATACAAATCTATCTCCAAGGCTTCCATTACCGAGGTTCTCCTTCTTCATCATACTTATCACAGTCTTCATAATTTCTTCATGGAGATGTCATAGCCAATCCCTTTTAACATTAGATGTTGATTATCCATACTATTTATGTAGTTGTAGACACATATTTATGAGCTCTCCTTTTCAACTTCTTCACATACTGCTTTCTCGGGATCACTATACATAGCTCTTCTTGCATAGGAACAATTGTTGTTCACCACCTCATATTCTTCATGAGGTCATATGATGTTGATTCTATCATGTAGAAGAGTTCAAGGCATATTGTATTTATGCCTTCATGTATCATTCGGAAGGTAGAATTCCTCCTTCAATCATGCTCATGAGATAGAGCATTCTAACCATTCAAATTAAGTGATGACATGACTTTATCTATCTATTAAAATTACCAAATATATGCATACCTCTTTCTTCATGTGGTCATCTAGGCTTCATTCAGCGGCTTCCTTTTCCTTGCTTGAATATGAAAATGCTTCAACTAAATTGTCATGTTGCACTTTTTTGTCACCATATCTTCATCATTTTAAACTGTGGATTCCATACTAGGTGGAATGTAGACTATATGTGTAGTAGTTGCTTCTTCTAAGTAGAGGTAAACCTTTCCAACAAAGATTATAATGGAGGATCTTTGATGATCCTTATTACATAAAAGCTTCTCTCTAATGATGATGAAGTGTGATGATATTTTATCTTCCTATATTGCTAGTTGACTTGCTTCAACCACGCAAATGTTGTTTTTGCTAACCTTTCATGCTTCTAATATGATGTCATCTCAATTATTGTTATAATGCATCTTATCATTAATGTAATGCTTCTTACCATGACTGTTGTCTTAAAAATTAACTTAATGTATCAGAGACCTTTAATAGTAGAGTTCTTTCACTTCTTCCTTCTTAGAATTCTTCTCTTCTGATTCTTCTACTTCTTCGGTCACATGGGCTTCATTCTTTCTTTCCTTTTCTTGTTGCCCTTCTTGAGTTTAGGACAATTCCTTTTGAAGTGCCCATACTCATTACATTCATAACATTGAATCTTAGACTGTTAATTTTCTTTTGATATTTCTTCCAAGGCTCGAATTTTCCAAACTTTCCTTTCTTCCTTGTCATAGTTGCAAATGCTTGTGTTTGCTCATTTGATCCAACATCATTCTTCAATATTACATAATTCCCATTGATCAATGAATGGTGTAGCTTTCTTCTTTCCATAAATGCTTGATACAAATTTGCCCCATTCATCTGGTAATGTATTGAGTACACAAGTGGTCATCTCTAGATCTAACATTGTTTCTCCTAGCTCTTGTAGTTGATCTCTAATTTGAGATACCTTCATGAGATATGAAGCTACCCCTTCTTCCTTTGATACTTTCATTTTGTCTAATTCAGTTCTTAAGGATATTATTTCCCTGGTTGTACTTACAGAGTACAACTCTACTAACTTGTCATAAATTTCACTTGATGTCTTCAATTTTGCTACAAAGGGAATGAGACAATCCTTGATAGGTTCAGTTTGGATTCTTTGAGCCCTTACTTCTCCTTTCATAAACTTGGATAATGCTTGAGATTGTTCTTGAGGAGGCTTTGTGATGGAGCCCTTGACATACTCAAAAACCTCATTTTCCGTGATAATCAAATCTATTCTCTTCTTCCATGCAAGGTAGATTGATATCCCAACAAGTTTATTGTTCTCCTTGCAGAAAGTAGTCATTTGATTTGTAGGTTGAGTCATGAATATAAAGTACTTATTGATAAATGAATATGCCTCCTTGAAGATGATATCTTCCACTAGAGTGTGAGATTTAGGATGAGGGAAGGATGACAATGCTTCTTCAATATGAGGGAGATCACTTTGATTCCTTTGATGATGATGAATTGCTCTTCTTGCTTCCTTTGGATGATGATGTAGGATGTGGAGACCTTCCCAGAATGCTTCAAACGTGTAGAGTCCTTCTTTCTTTAAGATGGAGGTAGGGTCCTTGAGGTCTTCTTTTCTTCTTCCAAAAGTTCTTCCTTCAAGATGATAGTCTTTGTGAAGTGATGACTAGTTCTCCTTGATACTATTCCTCTTATATTCGGACCTTACGTATCCTATTTCAGTTGAGTGATCTTCCAACTTCCTTTCCTTGTCACCTTAGCTCTGATACCATGTTGATAAATCTAGAGCAGCTAGATTAGATGTGTTTTCTCTTAACTTGATAACTGCTCGTGATGTTCTTTTCTTCAACTTGTAGGATTTATAATTAGCTGCTTCTTTTCTTGATTATTATACTGTTCTTATCATCAAACAACAACCAAAACATGAAGATCAATAGTACAAATGGACACAAGATGTAGGCTGTCAGTCAAGGCCAAAACCTCTCCTAGAGAGGAAAACCCACAAAATAATCTTCTCTTCTTATAGAATCTTCAAATGACAAATTCCAAGACCTTTAGGCCCAATAATGAGACCCCTCCAAGACCAAGTCAAAAAATTCCAATCCTTTGGCAATTCCTCCAGCAACTTCTGCAACTTTGACCCTAGCAATTTTTTGTAACTTCATCCCCTAATAAAAAATCTCGGCCTTCACTGCAGGTCTGTAATTTTTGGTCCTTTTGTAGTAGCTGCAACTTTGCACGTGTGGGATAGAGAGGATAATTTAAGCCTCCTTTCTTCTTCGCTTGGTTTGCTTCTTTCTTAGTTAAGTGGATGATATGCCTTGCCTATCATAGATTTCAGCCTTCTTTTGGAGATCTGAAATTTTTTCCTAATTACAGCAAAAGCCCTAGCTTCTTCTTTGCACATGTGAGAGAAAAGAGACAAAAATTAGAGTGTGTACTTTGATTTCTTCTTCCTTAGATCTTCCTCCTTCTTTGCTCGACTTCTAGTCTTTCTTCTTGCTTCAATGAACTTGCTTAATCGAACTTGATGGATGTCCTTCAAATGAGGTCAAATTCTTCTTATATATAGGCTTCCTTGGAGTATGAATTTCTCTTAATGAGGCCGACTTCTTCTTTGCAGGCCGACTTGGTCTTGGAGGGAGATTTTGACACATTTTGACTCAACTTAAATTCTTTTGACTTGAAACAAGATGCCCAATAGGGTCTATTACATATGACAATGACTCTTTTGACTTCTTGATTCTATGACAAAACCTAGAAGCACACAATGGATGCTTTGACCTAAAACAAAATAACATTGAGCATGAAACCCATGTTAATAAAATAACAACAATAAGTTTTCTCTCTTTTACATCAAATACATAAAATCAAGAATACATAAGATATTATGAAGACCTAACCTAGTTACAAATTTCAACATATCTTGCATCATATTAAGCTTTGGGTATTTGTTGATATACCTCAGATACTTCCTTATGTGCCTCAGAAACTCTATATCACAACTTGATCTTGCCTTAGATTCCATTAGTGTAGTGAATTATGCCACAGGAATTTTGTATCAACGTGTGCCTTCGTTTAGGGTTACCACAAATATCAAAAACTCTAGTGTTCTCCTTTCTACCCCATAACTACCAATGCAACATAGAAAAAATTTGGTCCTCAAATAAGATATATTATAGGTTTCGTTTCTAGTCCTTAAGGGTTTCAATCCTCCTAGTTATAGTACAGAGATCTTAGCTAAAAACACAGATAGAAAATACAGTATGTCTAGCCCAAAATCATGTGCGAATTCAATCCTTCCTTCATTGATGAGATTGGTTGCCTCACCGGCCTTGAACAGACCTTCTAACGTTCCTCAGAAGATTGCTTCTTTGATCGTCCAAGCTCTGATTCCATGTTGAAATTCCAATACGAGGGGGAATTTCTATACATGATAATTACTTGTGAAATTTTTTAATATTCTTCTTTCGTTTTTCCTTTATTATTCATCAAGCAACTACCATTTAAAACAAGTAAAAAGAGATCATAGTGCACAAAAGACAAGAGACACCAAAAATTAAGCTCTAAGTCAAAGCAAAACCCCATAAGGGGGGGAAACCAAAAAAAATCCTTCTCTTATAGAATCAAATCAAAATGAGATATCCAGACCAAGACCAAGACCCAAAACCAAAATGTCAAGTCCAACCCTCCTCCAAGTCACCACCAAATCTGGTCAACTGTAGTCAAGTCAACGATGGCCAAACTGCTAAACTTTTCTTAGGGCTATATTGCTCTTTGCTTTAGATAATTGCATTTCATTATTTTACTCATTTAATTCACCCCATAGCATCATAACATTATTCAACAACATATGCAACTATATAGAAAGAAAAATATCATCATCAATACAGCGGAACGTAAAGGAACAATAGAAGAAAACATTCACACATAGAGACACCAAGATTGGTCGGAGACCAGGGCAAAACCCCACAATGGGGAAAACCCTTTCAAATTCTTCTTCTTATTAGATTGTCATTGAATGTTTCAACAAAGAGAGAGTACAATGATCCATATCCTCATTCACAAAACTATCTAGCAAAGTCAACTAAACAACATCCAAGAGATGAACCCAATAATACTAATAATCAAAACCTCGATTCAGAAGCCTACGGTCAATTGTCAATACTTGCGGTCAACTACTGAATTCTCTGGTCAACTAATGGAATTAAACCGTAGTTTCCAGCCGCACGGAGAGAGTGTACGTGCATGTGGTTGAAACCCTCCAACCACATGGATAAGCATGTGTGTCGTGCAGTTGCAACCAAAATTCCCTGTGAAAACCCTACGACTGCAAATCAAAACCCTAGATCACACGTGCGAGCTTCAGACCCTCCAATTTCGGACTTGTATGAACCAATCTCTGCAAACCACTTCAAACCTGTGCGAGCCAAACCAAAGAAAGAAGAATGATGATGATGATGTCCAAATGAGGGTCACTTGACTTGTACTTATAGCCATCCATGGGTGACCAATTTCCTTTTGGGTCGACCTATCCTTTTCGTGCACATGTGGGTTTCCATATTAAAATATATTTTTTCTTAACCAAATTAAATTATACCAAGGGCTAGGAGGGGTCTTTCTTGATGAGGAAGGTTGTCCAAAGAAGGCAATTTATCCTTGAGCTACCAAAAAATTAACACTCCCTCTCAGCTAGGGAGAAATTACCGACTGCAACATATGTCTCATCACAAATATCTCATCATCATCAAATGTTGTCTTTGCTCATCTCTGCTCATCTATGCTCTACTCATATGTTGAACACTCTCAAATCTAAAAGAACAATAATTTGACATCAAAGTGGAGCCCAATCTACCACCCTTTATGTAATATCCCAACATGAAATTTTCAGCAGATCATGCCATAAAAACGCATTCTTCAGGTATGATGGCTTCAGCTATCATATAATATCTCTGAAAATGTTCAGCAACCCAAATAAATAGCAGCAACAACCTTTACTCAGCTTCTAAGGGCAAAAGAGTGGGGAAAAGTGAGGATTTTGGCCCTAAAATGAGTGAATAAGGAAATCTGCGTAAAATGACGGGTCAAGGTTCTGGAATATGTTAGAATAGGTCAAGAGGGACCTCCATGTCGAATTTCAGCTCAAACAAAGGCGTTTTGCTATGTTAAACAGTTCCTCCTTCCCGACTAGTCAATAGAAACCCTGATTTCCCAAGACTTTGAGTATGCAGAATTTTACTGAAGCAAGGGCTGCGTCTTTTCTGAAGGAATAAGATGTATAACAGTATGGATGATCATAGAATGGGTTTGGGAACACGGCATATGCATTCATCAAGGTTAAACAACAATTTATATAGGAAAACCCCTCAAAATAGAGGTGCCGCAAGACAAAGATTGATCCAGAAACCCTTCAGCATTTATCCAGGAGGTTGAAGCTTATATTTATTATATTACAGATCTGGAACTGATAAATACATGAAAACAGATATCTATAATGAGACAAAATGCCCAAAGGGCTCTTTATTACTTTCCCCTTGGGGATTTCGGCAATACATGAAAATGTCGGAAGGCATCTGAAGTCTCATCGTTGGGCGATCCGAAGAATGATTCGCATAACAAACTTCAATATCGTATCTGAAATATATTTGGATTACAATAATCCAAGGATCACCCTCAATCAGAGATCTAGCTCCAAAATGATGCCAAAAACCCTGGAACGCTGCTCCTTCAGCAATAACGCATATCTGGGGAAAGAAATGTGTAGTATACCATGAAGAACATATTGGCCTGATGCCAAGATATGAAAATAAGCTCCAAAGTCCTCCAATAATACCCTCCAAAAGAAAGAAAGACTCTCCCTCTGAAAAACAAGAGAAGGAAGTGGTGTCATAAGGTCACCATGGAAACACCCTACAACACAGTATTATGCTGCTGCAGCAATAACGTTGTCCTGGAGGATGATGCTAAGAAAATAACCTTGCCCAAGCAGGCACTCGAAGTTCCCCGGGGCTAAGGGTGAGATCTCCGCACGGAGACACTCGGTGCACTAAACAGTGCAGCAGACAGGCTAAACAGCCAGTGTGCCAAAGAAGAAAATATGTCTCACTCAACAATCAATAATCCAAGAATGAATGAAATGAGGAGGCTCCTCCATATTTTATAGCATTGCTTTCACTCCAAAACCCAACGTAGTCTCTCTCTCTCCTCCACAGCCTCATCCTTATCTGCCCAGAAGCTTGGAGAAACTTCTAGAGTGTACATAGGCCCTCTCCTCCACGTGGTGTTGCGTCCCCCCTTGACTCCCACTTAAGTCACAATGTTGTGCTACTAGGTGGGTGCCTTATTTCATTTAAGTGAGTTTAGACCCTCTTCACTCACTTTTTTATTTATTTACAAACTATAGGTGGCAAAATAAACAAAATAGAATATTCTAATTTGCTGTCGCAAATTAGGAATATTACAGCCTCCTCAAATGTTGCCATTCTCAAGCAACCGCCCGAACAAATTTTTCCCAGAGTGATGCTCTCCACCGATACCGCAAAAATATGCCTGGGTCCCGTATGCGCCACTCCATCTCCCGTACTCGCATCATTCGACATGTAGGATCTCTCTCAATGCCGAATCCCAAATCGACTTCATGGTAGACTACTTCAACCAACAACCGCCATGATCTCCCTTGCCACCATGGCCATAGCCCAAGTCCCATGGCTCTGACCGCGCACTGTCCCTCGGCTATGACTAAAGACCATGACTGTTGCTGCTCTGCATCTATGAATGTGTAAGTTGGCCCATCAACTGTGAGCCAACTCATCACCTCTCTCCGATCAAGGCATGGAGTCGGAAACATAATGAGGAATATCTCCCTCCTGTGGATCCTCCATCTCCCAGCAATCATCCAGACAAAATGAGCCACCTCCCAACAAGGCAACTCCTGAAAATCTCCTTCCACCTCAAGCTCCGGTAATGAAGGTAGGCTGAAAATCTGAACTTGGCAAGCATCATAGATTACCCCATGCTGTCCTTCTCTCCACTCATAACAAGTGTAGAGTGTATGCTGATCTTGGGCTAAAAAATTATTGCCCTCCAATGGCAAAGTGAAGAACAATCCTCCAAAGAAGGCTCCTCCAACAATGAAGAACAAGCTGGCCCAAAACAATCCATCCATGAAGAATATGACATGGTCATCATGGAACATCCTAATGAGAGGTTTGCCGAAGGTTCTACATGAGGATACATAATGCAAACAATCTCTCACAAGGATATAGCGTAGTCTCATCCACTGCAACTTCAGAAAATTACATGGCAAGCAATGTACAAGATCCATCACATTTACTAATGGATAGTAAATGGCTGAATATGACAACAACATAAGACCAAACACTTGCCCATAACTGTACAATGGATTACTATCAACCTCATGGCTCACCTCAAAAGAGAACGCATACGTAGTAATGGTGGCCATGCCTCCTCCCATGCTCTCATTAGAACATGTAGTGCAGAAAATGTGAGAATTCTTCCCACTCAAAGACACATACAGCTCATGTGTCTCCTTCATAAGCAGGCCTCCCATACAGATCTGATCTATATCAGCAAATGAAGACATGATCCAGAGCAAAATGAAGGAAATGAAGGGAAATGTCAAGGACCTTATGTGAAAAAGAATAAATTAACAAATTTTCCAAATGTTATTGGCCATAGCTTTACAGTGCCATATGATGAAAAGGAAAATGCTGAGTTTAAGAGAAGTTAATCATGCATGTCTTTATATGATACATGCTATAGTGAAAAAAATGAACATACATGTGATGATAAAACATTTGCCCAAGGCCACCAAAGAGATGGCTGCCTCCATCTTGTAGATTGGCCCAATACAACTCATGGAGCAATGTGACAAGCTTGCCCTCTTGTGAAGCAATGCACTGCATAGGAACGGAAAGAGTGTGCAAATCAATGAATGTATAGACAAAACCCTCACCATATGCTGGAAGTAAGATGGTACATGGATCCATAAATGAGTCCTTCATAGTGTTTTGGCATGCTATGAAGAAGAATGAACCATGTGCTGCAAGAAGATAATCCTCCTCATGCTTGGAAACCCAAGTCAAGAAGAATATGCCATAGATGTCTCTGTCATCATTACCTCCTCTTTGTGCAACAAATATGAAGTGATCCTGGGACCTATGGGTTATAGATCCACCATATCTCTGCTGCGCACACTTCATCCATAATGTTCTGCTCCAAGGTGACAACGCTGGGAGCTCATGCAAATAAGCTCCTGTCAATACAAGACTCTGTTCTTTGACATGCTCCTTGTCAAAGACTCCTCTAATAATGCTGCAACAAATATGGAATACCTCCCAAGATGGAAGTGCTTCCCAATCAAAGACCATGGAGATAGTGCCATCTCCTCCTCCTGCAACATCATGCAAAGTGTGGGAGCAAATCTGCCCTTGCTCTCCCAAGCAAAGCAACAAGAAATTGTGTTGCCTCCCCATACCTCCATCATGCAACTCATGTGATGAAGACACAATGAATGCTATGAGTAACACATCAACACCATGCATCCATACTCTATGTTGCTCAATGATGCAAGTATCCATCCATCTCTTCCCCAACCTCCTACTCTTAGGAAGAGTGTTTGCCAAGTGATGGCCAAACTCTTTCAAGAGTAACCAGCGCAGCCAAGCCTCCTGCTGCCCGGTATCATAGATCTGCAAGTACAAGTGATGGCCAAACTCCCTCAAGAGTAACCGGCGCAGCCAAGCCTCCTGCTGCCTGGTATCACAGATCTGCAAGTAGCCTCCTAGCTCCTTGCTCATCATCCCCATCCACTCAATCACTTGTGGATGCCTCCCTCTTCTCCTCATCCTGGTACTCCTCCCATGAGGGCTACCATCCTCCCAAATCAAATTGCTGATTTTGCACTTCATGGGATTTTGAAATATAAACTTCTCGAGGATCAATGAGACCCTATCAAGAATCAAATAGGTGGTAGGCAAAAACCTCCCATCATGATGTGTATGGCTCAAGGGATGTCCAACACAAGCATGAGAGATGTTATCCATCCTAAGATGTCCCCCATCTTCTATTTGCTCTTGTGAGAAGGGAAGAAAGTCATTGCACCCCATGGTGTGTCGAAGTGCATCTCCAGTGAGATCTCTCCTTGAGACCTCCTCTTCATCCATAGTCTTCCAAAACCAATGAGGTCTTGGATCCGAAAGTAGAAGTTTCTCTTTGAGCTGAGAGGAGCTCATTGAGAAAGTGTCATCTTGAAGGGAGAAAAGATTTCTTACTCCAAGATGTCTACCATCAATCTTCAAGGCTTCAAACCCCAACCTCCAATGTGATGTACAATCCAACAATGGCTCATGAGAATGATGGTTTGATTCCTCCTCGAGTGTTTCCACGTTGCACAGCGCAGTGCAACCAGGCTGCTCTACAGTAGCAATGAGATTTGACCCTTGGTCTACAAGAGTCCCGTCCTCAAAAGTGTTGGCTGCCCCAACTGTCAATGCGTGTGGCTGCTCCTCCATGAGTGTGACAACGTTATCACAAGCCTCCTCACGAGGTGATGTGATCTCTTCTTGATTAGAATCGGAAGCGCATGGTACTTCCTCTTCTTTCTCTTCAATCTTCTTGACTTCCTCTACGGTGGATGAGTTTCCTCTGAATCCGAAAAGGGATGAGAATGAAATCTTCCTTTTCACCGTTCCAGTCTTTTTGGGCTTTGACTCACAGGGATTAGTGGGTCCCTCATGCCTGGGAAAAAGTGACCTCCCAGTGGTCTGCTGCAACTTTGAACTCTGCGTGCTAGAAAATCCACTGTTACCACTGTACCTTACTACTCCATCCAGTCTGAGCTCAACGTAATCTCCGAAAGGACAAACTGCCTTGAAGTCTTCCCCCATGGACTGCCATTCTCTGAAATAATTCTCCCAGGGTATACGACCATGTTGCCTTGGTACTTCAGGTAAGAATGTAGGCATTTTTATCCTCATATTTTCCATAGATAGCTAGCTCCACAGGCTGAGCCAGAACTATGCTTTGATACCACTGTAATATCCCAACATGAAATTTTCAGCAGATCATGCCATAAAAACGCATTCTTCAGGTATGATGGCTTCAGCTATCATATAATATCTCTGAAAATGTTCAGCAACCCAAATAAATAGCAGCAACAACCTTTACTCAGCTTCTAAGGGCAAAAAGGTGGGGAAAAATGAGGATTTTGGCCCTAAAATGAGTGAATAAGGAAATCTGCGTAAAATGACGGGTCAAGGTTCTGGAATATGTTAGAATAGGTCAAGAGGGACTTCCATGTCGAATTTCAGCTCAAACAAAGGCGTTTTGCTATGTTAAACAGTTCCTCCTTCCCGACTAGTCAATAAAAACCCTGATTTCCCAGGACTTGGAGTATGCAGAATTTTACTGAAGCAAGGCTGTGTTTTTTCTGAAGGAATAAGATGTATAACACTATGAATAATCAGAGGATAAGTTTAAGAACAAGGCATAGGCTTTCAGCAAGGTTAAACAGCATTTTTATAAAGAAAACCCCCCAAGATAGAGGTGCCGCCAGACAAAGATTGACCCAGAAACACTTCAGCGTTTTCTCCAGGAGGCTGAAGCTTATATTTATTATATTACAGATCTGAAACTGATAAATACATGAAAACAGAGATCTATAATGAGACAAAATGCCCAAAGGGCTCTTTATTACTTTCCCCTTGGGGATTTCAGCAATACATGAAAATGCCAGAGCAGATCTGAGTTTTACTGCAGCAGATCTGAAGAATGATTCAGAATTTCTGAAGCAAACTTCAGTATCAGATCAGAAATATACTTGGATTGGTTGGCCAATCCAAGGATCACCCTCCAACAAAGATCTAGCTTCCAAAATGATGCCAAAAACCATGAAACGCTGCTCCTTCAGCAATAACGCAGATCTGGGGAAAGAACTACGCAGTATGCCATGAAGAATATATTGGCCTGATGCCAAGATCTGAAAATGAGCTCCAAAGTCCTCCAATCTGATCCTCCAAAAGGAAGAAAGACTCTCCCTCTGAAAAACAAGAGAAGGAAGTGGTGTCGTAAAGTCACCACGGCAACACCCTACAACACAGTATTACGCTACTGCAGCAATAACGCTGTCCTGGAGGATGGTGCTAAGAAATAACCTTGCCTGAGCAGGCACTCGAAGTTCCCCGAGGCTAAGGGTGAGATCTCCGCACGGAGACACTCGGTTGCACTAAACAGTGCAGCAGACGGGCTAAACAGCCAGCGTGCCAAAGAGAAGACAATATGTCTCACTCAATAATCAATAATCCAAATATCAAGCATGAATGAAATGAGGAGGCTCCTCCATCTTTTATAGTGTTGGTTTCCCTCCAAAACCCAATTTAGCCTCTCTCTCCTCCACATCCTCATCCTTATCCACATTCTCATCCTTATCTGCGTAGAAGCTTGGAGAAACTTCTAGAGTGTACATAGGCTCCCTCCTCCACGTGGTGTTGGGTCCCCCCTTGACTCCCACTTAAGTCACAACGTTGTGCTACTAGGTGGACGTCTTATTTCATTTAAGTGAGTTTAGACCCCTTTTACTCACTTTTTATTTATTTACAAACTATAGGTGGCAAAATAAACAAAATAGAATATTCCAATTTGCTGTCGCAAATTAGGAATATTACACTTTATCCATCGGGAAGCCACTTCTACCACCCGGAATCATTGCCAGCAGGAAGCCAATGTTGCTACCCAAGAATCTCTTCTAGCGGGGAACCAATGCTACGACCCAAGAAAATTTTCCAACGGGGAGCCAATGCTACAACCCGAGAAACTCTGTCAGCGGGGAGCCAATGCTACGACCTGGGAAACTCTGCCAACAGGGAGCCAATGCTACGACCTAGGAAACTCTGCCAGCAAGGAACCAATGCTATGACCCGAGAAACCACAAATAATAGGAGGGATGCCACTTACCTTATGAGGTAAGGATTGTGCCTATCCCACTACCTGACGATAATAGGAGGGATACCACTTACCGTAAATGGTAAGGATCACACCTATCCTATTATCCGTTGATCTTCCCAACATGACCCTAAAGAGCTAGTGGTAGAACACCTACATCTCTAGCTTGAGTGGGATGCCACTTACCATAAATGGTAAGGATAACACCTAACTTAAGCAGCCAACACCCATTGGCCAGATGAGTGGGGAAAGACTGATGCCAACTGGGGTATACTTTGCACAGACCAAGATACGAGAGCAACATCTTCCACCCTATGGGTGATAGATAGAGGTGATACCCTATTGTCCATAGATCCCTTAACCCCAGGAGCCCTACATCTCAATTCCTCACCCTAGGAGCTCAGACAAGGGGGAAGAGTTGGCTCAGTGTCCTCGATCAGCCCAAACCCTTACCTAGGAGGGTCACATCCATTGATCTATGTTGTTCTCTCTAGAGATCAGAAACATATCAACGTGCTCATATTTGGTACTAGCTTAACCAACTCACTAAATATTTTAATCACACTGCCTCATACATTACCAAGAGCAGCAGTCTTATGTTTTTCTATTCATGTAGGACATATATATTATGTTAGAATAAATACATGTCACAAAAGGATATCTTATTCATCCTCCCTCTCACGGAGGCAGCAACCACAAGCCTAAGTTTGTTCCATACAGCAACACTGTCTCAACACAAGGAGATATCTCAGTCCCAACAATATACGAGAATTTCTGCCAATCGGATCCCACATTTTATTGTCGCAATATATCATTATCACAACCAGAACCTACTCAAACAGCTCTCCAAAGAGCTTCCTCAACCAAACTACCACACAGCTAGTCATTCTAGTAACCATGTACTCAATCTCGGTCATGCTTAAAGCTACAGACTTCTATTTCCTACTCCTCAAAATGTCATGGCAGACCCCAAGCTAAAGCAACACCCAGATGTGCTCTTTCTATCAATAATGTTTTCCGTCCCAATCCACATTAATGTATCCATGCAGAATCATATCTTTGGGAGTATATCTCACAATCTTTCATCTTGAACTCAGATGTCAGTTCCGTCTTACGCTCAATCATCAGAGGCTCACTACCTGTCAAGAATAGATCGTCAACATATAAAATCAAAATCAAATGCATACCTTGGACCAACGTAGAGGTTCAAATCGGAACTGCTTCCAGGCTTCATTAGGTAACTGTCAATGTGGACATGCCAAGCTCAAGGAGCTTGCTTCAAACCATACAATGTTTTCTGCTCATAGAACTCTCCATCAATTGCTCCAAGCCTGTAGGTCTGTCATACTCTTGGTGTGCTCCTGGTCTCGTGCATAAGATTTCAGTTTGTGTATCCTACATGCTCAACCGCACCCATTGGCCTTATTTCGTGCGGTTGGGAGGCTTATAACCGCACCCTTGAGCCTTTTTCCCAGTGGTTGGGGCTTGGACTAGGAGAAACCTTCTCTCCTCAGACCAAAATTTTCCAAAGCCTCTTCAACAACATCAGATGGCTATTCATGACCAGAATGCTCCCTTCAACAATCAAGTGTCTTATTTTCAAATAATAATAGGTGTTGAGATCTCATGGAGAGTATCTCCCTCTGAATGGGAAGCCACTTCAGTCAGCATCATTCAAAACATCAACCTGTCTATGATAATATTGTCATGCATCAGCAATAGTGTCAGGTCACAGAGTCAAACTATTCAAAACATATAGTCATCATAGTCATAACCAATGTGGAAAAAGTCGAAGTCGGGATTAAATCGGCAAGGGTCCAAAAGTTGAAAAACTCGATAAAGTCGAGAGTTTTTTGAAAAAGTCGGCAAAACTAAAAAAATACAAAAATATTCATTTTTGGAAAAAATCCTGATTTTTTCAAAAAAAAAATAAAAATTTATTAAAGAAACTACCTCACTCACGATTTTTTGGAAAAAGTCGGCAAAAAGTCGGTACTTCGAGGATAATATTGGGACTTTTTCAGGGATGAAAAAGTCGGCAAAAGGTCGGTCGATAAAGTCGGCTCAGGGAAAAATTCGACATTTTTTCAAAAAGTCGGGACTTTTTGCCGACTAAATCATCACATATGAACATGTCATCAAATATTCATCAAAGATTAGTGTCATATAATTAGGGCAGCTGACAAGTGTATCTTCAACCATTATTAAGTCAAGTTATCCATTTTTGTCACATTGTCAATTTACTAAGCTTATCAAAAGTTCAAAACCTTAACAACGTCAATAAGAAGATCCTGAGCATCAATCTTATTTATCATCAAGGTTACCATGCTTATCACAAGCATTAACAATAGTATCAAGTTACCATAGATCAAAAGCAATGTATCTAGCCTCCTTTAGGAAATCCATCATGACTACAAATATCAAGTGCACCCATATATCAAATGTACTAGAAATCGAACTTACTTGCATATGCATGTATGAGTCAAAAGGTGAAATTGTCATCATACCTTAGGGCTTACCTTGCCATCCAATACTGTAACTTACACATACCTTGTAATATTCATATACCTTTGCAACTTGTAACACTTATTTGTCATTGGCAGCTGTAGAACATTGTCAACCTTCCACTAGCTCTTCTCTTCTTGCACTAGCTTTCGTTTCCTGCAACTTAGATAATCCTCAAGAAGGATCTTTAATGAGAGGTGATCATCTTCTTGAACCAGCCTTGCCTTCAATGTTTCCATTGACTTCCTCAGCAACCGGGCCTAATTGAGATTAGCCCATCTACAGTTATACCAAATTTGTCACATGTGCTAGAAAAAAACCCAAGCCTTTATCATACTCCAGGGTTTCTTCCAAACCCTAACCTCAAGATAACCATCAAACCCTAATAATTAGATTTCCGAAGGTTTCCTTCAAACCGTGGCATTCTTTTAGGTCTCCTCCATCTTCTTTTGCTCTCATCAATGGTTTCTTAACAGGGGTGATCTCAATGACTTTTCTTCAGCCCAACTCAAATACAATGTTAAATTTTTCTTAGGGGTATATTGTTCTTTGCTTTAAATAATTGCATTTCATTATTTTACTCATTTAATTCACTCCATAGCATCATAACATTACACAGCAACATATGCAATTATATAGAAAGAACAATATCATCATCAATGCAGCAAAACATAATGGAACAATAGAAGAAAAGCATTCACACATAGAGACACCAGGATTGGTCAGAGACCGGGGCAAATCCCCACAACGAGGAAAACCCTTTCAAATTCTTCTTCTTATTAGATTGTCATTGAATGTTTCAGCAAAGAGAGAGTAAAATGATACATATCTTCATTCACAAAATTATCCAGCAAAGTCAACTAAACAACATCCAAGGGATGAACCCAATAATGTTAATAATCAAAACCCTGATTCTGAAGCCTGTGGTCAACTGTCAATATCTGCGGTTAACTGCTGAAATCTGTGGTCAATTGATGGAATGAAACCCTAGTTTCTAGTTGCACGAAGAGAGTGTACGTGTCTGCAGTTGAAACCCTCCAACTGCACGAATAAGCATGTGTGTTTGTGGTTGCAACTGAAAATTCCCTGTGACAACCCTATGGCTGCAAATGAAAACCCTAGAACACACATGCAAGCTTCGGACCTGTATGAACCAATCTCCATGAACCACTTCAAACATGTGCAAGCCAAACCAAAGAAAGAAGAATGATGATGATGATGTCTAAATGAGGGTCACTTGTATTTATAGCCATCCATGGGTGACCAATTTCCTTTTGGGTCGACCTATCCTTTTTGTGCACATGTGGGTTTCCATATTAAAATATGTTTTTCCTTAACCAAATTAAATTCTTCCAAGGGATAGGAGTCTTTCTTGATGAGGAAGGTTGTCCAAAGGAGAGAATTTATCCCTAAGTTGCCAAAAACTTAACACAAAATATCCAAATTTGTCATCTTCTTGAAATTTCAGTCTTGTCCTGAAATTTTGGCTCAGAAATTTCGGGCCTGCAATTGTCACAGAAAAATTTGGTTCTTCTTTTCCGTCCTGCAAATGGTCTCCTTCATTGTCCTCTTTCTCCACTAAAATGGGTGTAGAAGATATGTACGATGCTCATGAGTGAGTGTAACCCAAAGTGATCGAACTGTCCTCTATATATATCTATCCAAGGGGTCGAATAGGTGGCTCTCGGAGGCCCAGGACAACTTGTTCCCAAGGAGGGCCGACTTGACAACTTTGGTGGACTTAGACTCAACATTAAAATTCTTTTTCTTTTCTGACAAAAAGTCCAAATGCAACTTGACTCAAATACATTTTCTTTGACTCAAAATAATATCCTTTTGACTCTTTTTGACTCTTACAAGCATGAAGAACATGTGTTGACCAAAATAAAAATAAAAACGAATATGATAAATATGATAAGAGTTACATTTTATTACATTATGATGACTGACACTAGTTACATTTTAACACCTGTCATACAGTGGGAATTGCTTATGTGTCATAGGAGTAGTTGTGGTAACAGATCAACGATGGAAATGTGTTCCAAGTTCAAAGGCAAAGCCACTTCTAGCCTCCAGGTGGCCTTGTGAGAATACATCCCTCGCTAAGAGGGAGTGTTGATTTTTGGGTCGCATCGAGTGTATTCTCACATGTGGATTAGGTGGGCTAAGTGATGGAGCTTTGCACCCATAGACCCATGGTATTTTGATGACTCGTGGTATTTAGATAACCCATGGTATTGCACCCTTTGGAAAATTATAACCGCAAGGCTAAGTGATTCATTCTTGTGTGGCTTGGAAAGAGATTCGAGTTGGCCGAGATAGCCAAGAAGGCCAGAAGGGCCAAGAGGGTTGAGGAGGGTTGAGAGGGTCGGAAGGGCCGAAAGGGCCGAGAGGGCTGAGCAGGAATAGAAGGGTCGAGAGGGCTAAGCAGGACCAGAAGGGCCGAGAGGGCCATGAGGGCACAGAGACGTGCAGGAGCACGAGACATTAAGAGAAAGATTCTCTCAAATAAGCAAGAGATCTTCACGAGTAATATTTCAGCTTTGTTGTGTGTGAGATACTTAATTGTGTCGGGTCCATGAGCACAGAGCAGCAAAGGAGATCCAAATCAACTAGATCGAGGACAGATCTAGGGTTTGATCTGTTGGATCATATCTTGGGTAATTGTTGTATATGTCATTTCCTCAAAGGTCATTATCACAGTAAGGGAGCCTGAGTAGAGTCGGAGAAGAATTTAATGAAGAATTGTTGAATGTGAAAAACTTGTGTGCATGATATGATTGTTGTTTTTTTTAAGTTTCTATTGTGCTAAATTTGATTCTTTTCAAGCACATCAATGTGTTTCAGTTCATTAGCTGTGTAAAGTTAATAAGTTGTTATCCTGTGTTGCACGGGTTCCTGCACCCAGGGGTAGGGTTCCCGTCCCCACGTACCGGGTGCTGGGACAGGTTCTTCCCAGAAGAACCCTGAAGAACCCGGTTCTTCATGGAAGAACCCGAGATGTCCAACACAAAATCAAGGTTCTTTTAGGGTTCTTCGGCGATGGAGAACCCCGAAAATGGGTTCTTTTCGGGTTCTTTGGGGGCAAGTTAGGCTAATTCTGTAATATTTTTTTATCAAAATTCGACTATAGTCTAAATTTTTTTAATTAAAATTTAAGATTTTTTTATTAAAATTAAATTAAATAATTTCTAACTATAGTCTATTCTTAAGGCAATTTTTTTTTTTTGTAAAAAATTCAAAACTTAAATTAATTTATTAAACATTAAATAATAAAAACGTAAAAATTAAAATTAAAATTTAAAACTTAAAAATTAAAATTAAAACTTAAAACATAAACTTAAAAACTAAAATAACTTAAAAATAAAAATTGTAACACTAAACTTAAACCTAAAATCGACCGACCAACTATACTCTATCGACTATCCCACTGCAACCCCGCGCCGGCACCCTCGACCTCACCCTCCTCGACAAAACAGTGTTAGCAAGAACAACCAAAGGTTTTGTAGCCAAAGGTGCAGTTCTTCAAGGGCACGAAACAGCGTTACCAACTTAGCACTGAGCAGCGTTAGCACTGCGTCTTCCTCCTCGACGGTTTCCTCCTCCGCTGCCTCTGCGTCTGTCGCCCGCCGTCCAGCAACCGTCATCCTCAGCGTCTGCTTAGTAGTCGTCGCTCTGCAAGACAGGTAATTTTTTTTTTTAATTTTTTTTTTAAGTCGACCCTCTGTACATCAGCATGCAATCGTAGCTACTGAGATAGAGATAGACTGAAAAAAAAATTAGCCCAGATGGGCTAAATTTAAGTAGAGTTCCAAGTAGTGATGGAAAAACCAATGGATCTAATCCATTTATCGACTTGTGGGTTACTGTTAAAATATGACTCCCGAATACGAACAAGCAATGCTCAAAGGACCTTACTCACAAACGAGGTCTATACGCGATAACACCTTTGCACATGAATGGGAGAATATCCTGATTGATGTTGCCACACCATTTTGTCCTCCCTTTGACATTTAAATGTATTTTGTAGGAAATAACTTTTCAACATTGGAATTTCGTTTAATTGGACAACGAAAATAGGTTGAAAAAGGCACTATTGGAGGAAGATGCCAATCTACGTTGAGGCTCCAGCAGCAAACTAGAATTTTTTTTTATCTCAATGTCTCTTTCACAACTGCCCAAAGTGGCTATGATTTTTACTAGGAGTCTGATGCTTCACTTTAGTAGAAGCTTCTGCAACATAATAAAAAACTCGAAATTGAATAAATTGTCCAATCAAACTGGCAAGGGCTACAAATCAGTGTAATAAAGTAGAGTTCCAACACATGACAAGGAAAGAATACCACATTAGTTTTATGAGGCAAGTCAATAAGAACTAGAACACGGCACAAGACCTGAGGAACATAATAGTGATTTCAGCTTGCCGAATTAAAATACTTTGTCAACCTATGATTTTTAAATTTTAATTTTCAGTATTCATATTTTTTAATTTAAATTTTCTATTTTCTTTGCTTTCAGGTTTGGCCATTTGGCTTATTAAATTATTTCCAAAATCAACAATGTCTTCATCAAATCCACAATATCCACTGTGGAAATATGTGGATAGGCAGAAACCTCCAAAGGGTTCTAGGGAGACAGCTACAATAAAATGCAATTTATGTAAGCTTGAATGGAAAGGGAGTTATACCCGAGTTAAAGCTCATTTCATGAAGATACCAAGGAAGGGTGTTGATCCTTGCATTGGAGACCCAGATGATGCAAATAGACTCCCTAGTGCACAAAGAGAGCAACAAAAGGCTGATGGTAAGGCAATCTCTCAGTCACGTCATAATGTTGATCATGATGTCAATAAAGATGATGAGTCTAATGAGAAAGAATTACCATCTGATGATGATGTTCAATTTGGTGATGAGCATATTCCATCTAGAGCATCAAAAAGCACTACCAGTCATGCACACAAGAAGCCTAAAGTTGGCGGCCTTTATGACATGTTTGATGTGAAAAGTAGGGAAGGTGTTGATCTTGCAATAGCAAGATTTTTTCTTGCATGTGGCATTCCCTTCAATGTAGCTCGTTCACCCTATTTTGAGCAAATGGTTCGTGCTATTAATGATGGACCTCCAGGATATAAAGCACCTGGTTATGAGAAGCTCCGAACTGTCTTGGTGGACAAGGAGAAAGCTCGTCTTGAGAAGACAATGGCACCCTTGAAGGCGTCTTGGAGTGTATATGGATGCTCCATTGTCATGGATGGATGGACTGATTGTAGGAATCGTCCATTGATAAACATCATTGTCTCTTCCATGTCTGGTCCTTATTTTCTCAGGGCCATTGATTGTTCTAGTCAAGAAAAGAACACTATGTTCTTGAAAGACCAATTATGTGATGCCATTGCAGAGGTGGGGCCATCCAATGTTGTTCAAGTTATTACTGATGCAGCTCCAGTGTGCAAAGCAGCAGAAGCAATGGTTCAAAAGGAGTATAGGTTAGTGACAACTACAAGTTTCAATTTTTAAATTACGTGAATAATTGAATTACATTTTGAATTTTTATTTATTTATTTATTTTTTATTACAACTTACAAGTTGATTTTTTTTAAATATTATTAATTAATTTTGTCTTTGATGTACGCAGGCATATTTTTTGGACACCATGTGCAGTTCATTCTTTGAATAATGCATTGAGGGACATTGGGAAACTTGAATGGATCCGAGCAATCATTGAAAATGGCCGCAAAATTCAAATCTTTATATGCAACCATCATCAATCACAAGCCATTTACCGCAAGCATGCCAAAATGGAGCTTCTTAAACCTGCAGATACCAGATTTGCCACTTATTACATTTTACTTAGGAGGCTTGTGGAGATGAAGGAGGCTTTATCTGCCACAGTGATCAGTGATATGTGGGATCAATGGAAGTTATCTACTTCCGATGCAGCTTTGGAGGTGAGGAGGTTGATTTTGGATGATCAATTTTGGGCTAATGCCAAATTTGCTGTGGAATTTATAAAACCAATTTGTGATATGATCCGCTATGCGGATACAGGTGGTCCATGTTTAGGTGAAATTTATAAGAACATGGACTCCATGTGTGAGAGGATCCAAGCCATCACAAATAG
This sequence comes from Pinus albicaulis, assembly GCA_034641835.2. Taxonomy (NCBI): domain Eukaryota; kingdom Viridiplantae; phylum Streptophyta; class Pinopsida; order Pinales; family Pinaceae; genus Pinus; species Pinus albicaulis. The sequence continues at coordinate 935,010,062 of CM076581.1, read as the reverse complement.
CAAGGATCCTACTTTGTGGCCACAACTGAAAGAGTTTATACATGGGCGGTGGAATAAATTGAACACCCATCTTCATATGGCAGCTTATGCAGTTAATCCAAAATGGTATGATCCCACCACAGGAAGGAGGCCTCCTTCCCAAGATAGAGAGGTGTTCAAAGGATTCTTCACCGCTATAAAGAAAATTTATGGTGATACAGAAGAAGCCTCTGACATACGAACTCAGTTTGCCCAATTTTCACGTGGTCGAGGTGTCTTTGGTTCACATGCAGCTTTGGCCGATAGACGCAAGAAGAAGGATCCAATTGATTGGTGGTGGCTTCATGGTGTTGATGCTCTTGAGTTGCAGCAGTTTGCCATACGGTTACTTGGACAGGTAACTAGTTTGGAGTTCCTCATCTTATTTCTCATTTAAATTTTTGTATTGGATTTTCAATTTTCATTTTAGCTTTTCTTTTTAAATTTTTAATTAATTTAATGGGCTTCCCCTAATTTTTCAGGTAGCTAGTTCTTCATCTTGCGAGAGGAATTGGAGTACTTATGCCTTTATCCATTCAGTAAAAAGAAATAGGTTGGGCTCAAAGAAGGCAGAGAACTTAGTGTACATTCATAGCACACTTCGTCTCATATCTCGAAAAGACCCTGGGTACAAAGAGGGTCCTTTCATGAGATGGGACCAATACACAGATGATGCTATGTGTGTGGATGAGGAAATACAACCAGATGGCCTTATTGAGCTACCTTCAAGCGTATACCTGAAGCGGGAGGCTCAGGTATAGTGATTCCTACCTTGAGAGCATGCGTGAAGATCTAGTAGGCAGCTGATGACATGGATCTTGATGACATGGCTTGAAGCCATTGTTCACTATTTTAAATTTTATTTGGTATTTTGAAATTTCCTAGTTCATGTTTGGAGATGTCTTGACTCTTTTCCCTTAAGGGAAATTTTGAATGTAGTATGACAATGGACATATATCGTGACTTTTATAACTTATTAAGTTATTTAATATTATCATGATTCATATTATATATATCATTATGTGAATGTTGAATGTTCAATGATGTGCATGTTTAAATATTTGAAGTTTAAACTTTAATTTTTAAATCAAAAATATTTTATTTTTCTTGTTTTATACAAATTCACATATATAAATTATAATTTATATATAATATTATATAATATAATATATATATATAGTATATACACTCGACGCACCCACGCACCCTGTTTCAAAAAGTGTCGTCCCTGTCCCCGTCCCCGTCCCCGCACCCACGTTTCCTGGCAACATAGTTGTTATCATATATGGTGTGTGTGTGCGTGCACATGAGCTTGATGTCTTAGCATGTAGGAGATGGTTAATTTCCTCTTTAGGTGCTTGCATGGTCAAGTAAGTGATTTATGACTTCTTTCCTAAGTCTAACTTAAGAAAAGTAGAATAATTCAATTCAATTAATTATTGTGGACTATTAAGCCAAAGTACTAAGGATAAATAATTTAATTATTTGAGTGATTTAGATATGATATCAACCGTAGATCTCAGATGGAGCGAAATCTAATCTCAACCGTTAACCACTTAGGAAATTAGGGTTAGGGATTTGGCTTAATGAAGTTATAAAATAAGACTAACGAATAGGCGAAGACACAAGTGGAGGAAGTGATTTTCTCTAGAACGAGATGCTCATCTACATTGAGGAGAAAGAGGAAAAGTGCAAGGTGATTTGGGAGTATTTCCTGGAGGCCGAGATTTGGAGATTGAAGGAGGCTGAATTATTGAAGCATGAAGGACTGCGAATTGAAGCGGTCAATTTATCTAGGGCCGAATTGCTGATGAGAGGTGAGCCAAATTCTCCAGGCCAAATTTCTTCGAGGGCTGATTTCGAGAGGGCCAAAATTCCTTGGGCCGAATTATTCCCAGTGGGGCAAAGTCACAGGTTCCAGTGATTGCATTTTTCTGTGTATTTTATGTGGGTCGAAACCCAGACTTTCCTGAGATTATTGAAGGAAGGAGAATTGTTATGGATGTAAATTTTTTGTTGTGACATGATTGATTGATCTCTGTTTTTATTTTTCCATTGCATATTAATTTCTGGAAGTTAAAATACTAGTGATTTTACTTTTCAGCAATTCAGAAATTATTTAGGTAATAAAATCTGTGTTGCACGGGTTCCCGCACCCAGGGGTAGGGTTCCCGAACACGTCCCGGGTTCCCGTCCCCACGTACTGGGTGCTGGGACAGGTTCTTCCCAGAAGAACCCTGAAGAACCCGGTTCTTCATGGAAGAACCCGAGACGTCCAACACAAAATCACGGTTCTTTTAGGGTTCTTCGGGTTCTTTTAGGGTTCTTTTAGGGTTCTTCGGCGACGGAGAACCCCGAAAATGGGTTCTTTTCGGGTTCTTCGGGGGCAAGTTAGGCTATTTTTTTTTATTTTTTTTATCAAAATTCAACTATAGTCTAAATTTTTTTAATTAAAATTTAAGATTTTTTAATAAAATTAAAATTAAATAATTTCTAACTATAGTCTATTCTTAAGGCAATTTTTTTTTGTGTAAAAAATTCAAAACTTTAATTAATTTATTAAATATTAAATAATAAAAACGTAAAAATTAAAATTAAAATTTAAAACTTAAAAATTAAAATTATAACTTAAAACATAAACTTAAAAACTAAAATTAAAATTAAAACTTAAAAATTAAAATTGTAACACTAAACTTAAACCTAAAATCGACCGACCAACTATACTCTATCGACTATCCCACTGCAACCCCGCACCGGCACCCTCGACCTCACCCTCCTCCTCGACGAAACAGTGTTAGCAGGAACAACCAAAGGTTTTGTAGCCAAAGGTGCAGTTCTTCAAGGGCACGAAACAACGTTAGCAACTTAGCACTGAGCAACGTTAGCACTGTGTCTTCCTCCTCGACGGTTTCCTCCTCCGCTGCCTCTGCGTCTGTCGCCCGCCGTCCAGCAGCCGTCCAGCAGTGTCCAGCAGTCGTCGTCCTCAGCGTCTGCCTAGTAGTCGCCGCTCTGCAAGACAGGTAATTTTTATTTTTTTATTTTTTTTAAGTTGGCCCTCTGTACATCAGCATGCAATCGTAGCTACTGAGATAGAGATAGACTGAAAAAAAATTAGCCCAGATGGGCTAAATTTAAGTAGAGTTCCAAGTAGTGATGGAAAAACCAATGGATCTAATCCATTTATCGACTTGTGGGTTACTGTTAAAGACAGACTTCGAATTTGAACAAGCAATGCTCAAGGGACCTTCTCTCACAAACAAGTCTATCTACTTGATAACACACTGCATGAATGGGAGAATATCCTGATTGATGTTGCCACACCATTTTGTCCTCCCTTTGACATTTAAATGTATTTTGTAGGAAATAACTTTTCAACATTGGAATTTCGTTTAATTGGACGACGAAAATAGGTTGAAAAAGGCACGACTAGAGGAAGATGCCAATCTACGTTGAGGCTCCAGCAGCAAACCAGAAAAGAAAAAAATTATCTCAATGTCTCTTTCACAACTGCCCAAAGTGGCTATGATTTTTACTAGGAGTCTGATGCTTCACTTCAGTAGAAGCTTCTGCAACATAATAAAAAACTCAAAATTGAATAAATTGTCCAATCAAACTGGCAAGGGATACAAATCAGTGTAATAAAGTAGAGTTCCAATACATGACAAGGAAAGAATACCACATTAGTTTTATGAGGCAAGTCAATAAGAACTAGAACACGGCACAAGACCTGAGGAACATAATAGTGATTTCAGATTGCAGAATTAAAATACTTTGTCAACCTATGATTTTTAAATTTTAATTTTCAGTGTTCACAGTTTTTAATTTAAATTTTCTATTTTCTTTGCTTTCGGATTTGGCTATTTGGCTTATTAAATTATTTCCAAAATCAACAATGTCTTCATCAAATCCACAATATCCACTGTGGAAATATGTGGATAGGCAGAAACCTCCAAAGGGTTCTGGGGGGACAGCTACAATAAAATGCAATTTATGTAAGCTTGAATGGAAAGGGAGTTATACCCGAGTTAAAGCTCATTTCATGAAGATACCAAGGAAGGGTGTTGATCCTTGCGCTGGAGACCTAGATGATGCAAATAGACTCCCTAGTGCACAAAGAGAGCAACAAAAGGCTGATGGTAAGGCAATCTCTCTGTCATGTCGTAATGTTGATCATGATGTCAATGAAGATGATGAGTCTAATGAGAAAGAATTACCATCTGATGATGATGTTCAATTTGGTGATGAGCATATTCCATCTAGAGCATCAAAAAGCACTACCAGTCATGCACACAAGAAGCCTAAAGTTGGCGGCCTTTATGACATGTTTGATGTGAAAGGTAGGGACAGTGTTGATCTTGCAATAGCAAGATTTTTTCTCGCATGTGGCATTCCCTTCAATGCAGCTCGTTCACCCTATTTTGAGCAAATGGTTCGTGCTATTAATGATGGACCTCTAGGATATAAAGCACCTGGTTATGAGAAGCTCTGAACTGTCTTGGTGGACAAGGAGAAAGCCCGTCTTGAGAAGACAATGGCACCCTTGAAGGCATCTTGGAGTGTAGATGGATGCTCCATTGTCATGGATGGATGGACTGATTGTAGGAATCGTCATTGACTCTTCCATGTCTGGTCCTTATTTTCTCAGGGCCATTGATTGTTCTGGTCAAGAAAAGAACACTATGTTCTTGAAAGACCAATTATGTGATGCCATTGCAGAGGTGGGGCCATCCAATGTTGTTCAAGTTATTACTGATGCAGCTCCAGTGTGCAAAGCAGCAGGGGCAATGGTTCAAAAGGAGTATAGGTTAGTGACTACTACAAGTTTCAATTTTTAAATTACATAAATAATTGAATTACATTTTGAATTTTTATTTATTTTTTTATTTTTGATTACAACTTACAAGTTTGATTTTTTTTAACTATTAATTTTGTCTTTGATGTACACAGGCATATTTTTTGGACACCATGTGCAGTGCATTCTTTGAATAATGCATTGAAGGACATTGGGAAACTTGAATGGATCCGAGCAATCATTGAAAATGGCCGCAAAATTCAAATCTTTATATGCAACCATCATCAATCACAAGCCATTTACCGCAAGCATGCCAAAATGGAGCTTTTTAAACCTGCCACAAGAGGCTTTATCTGCCACAGTGATCAGTGATATGTGGGATCAATGGAAGTTATCTACTTCCGATGCAGCTTTGGAGGTGAGGAGGTTGATTTTGGATGATCAATTTTGGACTGATGCCAAATTTGTTGTAGAATTTATAGAACCAATTTGTGATATGATCCGCTATGCGGATACAGATGGTCCATGTTTAGGTGAAATTTATGAAAACATGGACTCCATGTGTGAGAGGATCCAAGTCATCACAAATAGGAAGGATCCTACTTTGTGGCCACAAATGAAAGAGTTTATACATGGGTGGTGGAATAAATTGAACACCCCTCTTCATATGGCAGCTTATGCAGTTAATCCAAAATGGTATGATCCCACCACAGGAAGGAGGCCTCCTTCCCAAGATAGAGAGGTGTTCAAAGGATTCTTCACCGTTATAAAGAAAATTTATGGTGATACAGAAGAAGCCTCTGACATACGAACTCATTTTGCCCAATTTTCACGTGGTCGAGGTGTCTTTGGTTCACATGCAGCTTTGGCCGATAGACGCAAGAAGAAGGATCCAATTGATTGGTGGTGGCTTCATGGTGTTGATGCTCCTTAGTTGCAGTAGTTTGCCATACGGTTACTTGGACAGGTAACTAGTTTGGAGTTCCTCATCTTATTTCTCATTTAAATTTTTGTATTGGATTTTCCATTTTCATTTTAGCTTTTCTTTCTAAATTTTTAATTAATTTAATGGGCTTCCCCTAATTTTCCAGGTAGCTAGTTCTTCATCTTGCGAGAGGAATTGGAGTACTTATTCCTTTATCCATTCAGTAAAAAGAAATTGGTTGGGCTCAAAGAAGGCAGAGAACTTGGTGTACATTCATAGCACACTTTGTCTCATATCTCGAAAAGACCCTGGGTACAAGGAGGGTCCTTTCAAGAGATGGGACCAATACACAGATGATGCTATGTGTGTGGATGAGGAAATACAACCAGATGGCCTTATTGAGCTACCTTCAACTGTTATGGATGAGCAGGAGGCTCAAGATGAGAGTGATTCCTACCTTGAGAGCATGCTAACTGAAGATCTAAGTGATGTTGATGACATGGATGTTGATGACATGGCTTGAGGAAGCCATTGTTCACTATTTTAAATTTTTATTTGAGTATTTTGAAATTTCCTAGTTCATGTTTGGAGATGTCTTGACTCTTTGCCCTTAAGGGAAATTTTGAATGTAGTATGACAATGGACATATATCATGACTTTTATAACTTATTAAGTTATTTAATATTATCATGATTCATATTATATATATCATTATGTGAATGTTGAATGTTCAATGATGTGCATGTTTAAATCTTTGAAGTTTAAACTTTAATTTTTAAATCAAAAATATTTTATTTTTCTTGTTTTATACAAATTCACATATATAAATTATAATTTATGTATAATATTATATAATATAATATATATATAGTATATACCCCCGACGCACCCACGCACCCTGTTTCAAAAAGTGTCGTCCCTGTCCCCGTCCCCGTCCCCTTCCCCGCACCCACGTTTCCTGGCAACATAGAATAAAATAAATTTCTGGGAATAAATAATTGTTGAGGGAAAATAAATCTAAGCTGGTATTAGAAATTTAACAGAAACATCAGCTAAATAAATTGGATGAAGAAAGTTTTCATAGGTCATAATCATAGATAAAGAACCCCTTACAAAACCAATCAAAGACAATCAAAGTGTTGCAACTGACAAATTTTATTGAATAACAAAAGTAAAACACTAATAACTATCCGAAGAGAAGAGTGCTAGAACTGAAATAAAGAAGCAAGTTGCAACAATGTCTAATCATCATCCTAATGATAAGAGTCATTGTATTGCTCAACCAACGTCAACATCACTTCGAACAAAGATGACACTCACTATACATTCTTAAGAATCAAAGAAGTTCACTTCAAGAACTGAATTAACATACAAACTCGAAGAGAATCAATCTAGGATGAATTGATTCTCTTATCATACAATAGTTTTGTGAAAAGCTTCAAAGATCCTATCATCTTGTCTCCTCAACCCCAGAAAACAAAAGAAGAAAGCTTATTCAGGTGAAGATGAATTTTGAAGAATAAGACAAATCAACATCAAACACCCCACACTTTGAGGACAAAACATTTCTAGGGAGGATTTGTAATGTACCTAAACATGTATTACAATTATGGAATAATTTTATAGTCATAAGTCATTGAGTCATAAATATTGTAATTAATCTGATAAGTCGCCGTCTTCTGCAGGAAGCATGATTTATCGCCTTTTTGTGTGGATTTATACCCACATCATTGTCATTATAATCACTCACCATTTAACTATAATTAAATATGAGATCATAAATTTATAGAAAATATGCACTTGGTGTTCCTCTTTTGTCTATGCTTTTCATACCATTTTCATAGTTTAGTTTCACAGTGACAATTATTTTCAGAAGTTTTGACTATTGAGCTTAAGTTCAAAACTCATGACTTGGATAACGAGAAATTCTTCTTAAGGATGGGATTCTATATATCTCACCATGAGACTCTGCACCAGGGGTCAACCCAAAACCAGCATCATATGACTGAAAAACAAGAAAAGGCCAGAATCAATAGGTTTGCTACTAACTTAAGGAAATTGTGAAATACTTGAATGTATTCAAATAAACACCAAGTTATTGATTGCTTATAGAGGAACTACTTGTTGGGAAAAGAAAGTATAAGTGTCCATAACAAAATACTATCATCATGAAAACCATGTACCTGACAATCCATAATATAGCTCAAAGCTTTATCCACATTCATCCCACTCCAGTCATTCAGCATGAAACAGATTGCCGCTGCATGGAAAGAAAAACCAGTCAGCAGCCATCTTGCATAAATTCATAGGAAACTGTGGGTTATAGCTTAGTATCCAATGCTTTCCAACAAAACGTTTTTTTTATTTTTCTATTTAGAAAATATGTAATTAGCAGTGAGGCTTGAAATTACCAGCACAGAAGACAAAGCGAAGATCGGTCTCAGCACCAGTATGCAGAGAAGTAAAACTGCAATGATTTTAAAATTAGTCACTCTGGAAGACACCGAAACAAGCCATCCACTAACAAGAAAGCATATTGATGTGGTGCATCTAGGGAATAACAGAGCACCATTGATTCTATGTTTGCCTTTAGATTGCACATTAAGGCTAAAGATGGTGAACAACGCAAGCTACCTTAATTAACAACAATGAAGAGGCTTCAAGTAGATGTGTTTTATCAGACAATAAGGGATTAAAGACCATTGAAGAAAAGGAAACACTCGAATAATAAAAAACAATTTCCTACCCATTCTAGGTGCGGTGAGGATCATCAAATACATCCTGCATCTATCCAATTTACTAGTGAAGCCAGATTCCAACTATTCAGAAAATCTATGAAATTATTTTAGAAAGGGGCAACATGGAGAGATAATGAAACCAATGCCCTCTTAGAGAGATGGTGAACCTAATAAGTAAAGACCCTCGACTAGTGGAGAAACATGAGAATGAGGATCTTCATAGGCAAGTTACTAAGGATGAGCTTTTAATAGTAACGAGTTCTTTTTCAGAATGACCATAGCCTCAGTCCAGACAAGTGAATGATTGAATTCTATATTGCATTCTTCAACCTGATTTGGGACGAATTGATCCACTAGATTAAATAGGTTCAATCTGAAGGATAAGTGCCTGGCAATGTCAATGCAACTTTTCTGGCCCTAATCCCGAAGGTGGACCATCCTGAAAATTTCAATAACTTTCGGTCAATATCCTTGTGCAATATAGTCTACAAAATCATATCTAAAGTGATCATTCAAATGATCAAGCCAATTCTATCATGAGTTATCTCGACTGAGCAAATTAGGTTTATAGAAGGAAGAAACATACATGAGGCTGTTAGGGTAGTATAGGAGGCTTTACATAGTGTTAAGACACAGCTCATTCTGTCCTTAATACTAAAGCTGGACCTATCAAAAGCTTATGATAGGGTTTTGTGGACATTTTTGCATCTTATGCTTCTTCAAATTGGATTCTCACTACTGACGGTTAAATGGATAATGGTCTGTGTGACTACACTACATTTGGTCATTTTAATAAATGGTTTGTCTGTTCCTTTCTTCAAAATTCAAACCATCAAGAGGGTTGCACCAAGGCTTTCCTCTATCTCTCTAATACGTCTACTTTTTGTAGATGATATTTCGTTCTTTTTTTTTCTTCCTAGGAATTAGTTAGCTAAAATTTCATCCTATTATTTTTTCAGTCATTTGGCAATGGGGGATGAATAATTTACTTGACAATGTGAAAATTCCTAGATTTGAACAATCTAAGGAATCCTACTGCAACCAACTGAATTACTTCAACTATTATGTAATTTACTTTACACAATTATTTCTGAATCATACATGAAATACTGAAGCAATCACTTTAGCAACCTACACTATAATATTCATGATTCTGAAACAAGGAAATCAATCACACATATGACACCTTTATTTTGGACTAAGTCCCCAGAAAAACCCAATGCAGGTAAACCGGTGCAGCAGATCTAAGGGTTTTATTATTAAGTAGTAGCAATGTCTGAATACATCTTTGAATACCCCTAGGGTAATACGGTTACAGAGAGAAATACTGGCAGAAGAATTTGTGAGGATTTACCTCACTCAATCACTGAGTTCCTGGCTGATCCGAATGAAGAGAAAACTACCATGGGGAGGCACTACACAGTCCCAGCGCTGGTCCTTCCAGCCTCTGCGTCACCCCCTTCCAGGCTCAGCGTTCAGCCCCAACCAAGTCGTTTTTCCTCTGTGGACCCTAAGGAACAGCCTCTCGGAGTCACTTTCTGGATCCTGGCCTCTGAAACTGATCTACAAGCAAAATTCCAGAAACCCTCCTCTGCCTCTGCGTGAGCCCAACGCAGTCACTACATTAGCCCTTCTTCCTTCAGCGTTGGCTTGGTTAGATCACCTCTGCCTCTCTCTGACTGATGCTCCACCAGCTGAGAAAAATTCTTCCTCTTTGGATGTTATCTCTGCCCCTCACTGCTCAGATCTCTAGCTCGAATTCTCAGCAAACCCCACCCCAGAAATTTCAAACTCTAGATCAATTCAGTGTATCTTTCCAAATGGCCCTCTAGTCTTCCTTTATAGTCTTCTCGTTGAGACATCAACGGCCAAGATTAGGTCTCTAATCAACAACTAAGATTATAACATGACTTGATCTCCGCATTTTCTAAATTATTGTCACTATGCTTTATTAATGTCCTTTAATTATTTAATTTCCCTAAGTTTAGACTTAGGGTCACCATTAAAATAATTAATTATTTTAATAAAACATTAACTGAGTGGAATTTTCACAAACGGTTTATGGGTTCTTTGGAATACCAGTGTCTAAGCCTCTCCACAAAATTTGAGGCTTAGAGCACTTTTCGATGCTACAAAAATCAACAGACAAGAAGTTGAATTTCTCTAGTAGCCTTAACTTGGATTTGGCTTGCTTAAAAGGTTCCCATGTCAGATGTGACCCTCTTTCCCTGCTCCACTATAGGATGTTGCTTATGCAATCATCCACACGGTTGCTCTTGGCCATCCATTCTGGTGTGTCTATGTTGTTCCCACCTGACTTGGCTCATCTGCGGTCCTTCAATGCAGGCAGCTGTTGTTCACCCTCCTTCAATGTGATCTACAGATTCCTATCTAACCTGCCAGCTCCATTGCCCCTTCCCTGCCGATATTCCCAGAGGGTGGTTTGGCTTCTTTGCCTTGGCAGTTCTTGGCATTGGTTATCTGTTTTTTCCCTTTTGTTTTTCACTTACATACCTCGAAATCAATTTCTAGTTGTGAGCATTATGCAACTCTAATTGACACAAAATTTCTCCCATTATTGTGGTCCGGTGGCCGGCCTGGGTCAGTTTTAATAGCTTTCTCTTCCACGATTTTCCTTTTCTGCTATTGTGTTCATACAACTGTCATTTTCCACGGTGCACACACACCACATGGCAACAATGAAGGGACAAGCGAGCGCCCAGCAACAAGGCAGGACAAACGACCAGTAGGTACAAAAGCAGTCACAACTTAGCATTTTTGGCATGACCTTGTGTGCATGGGCACCCAGACAAAACGAAATTTAGCATTCCAAGGTGCGCCAAGATGGAACAAAATTTGGTGTTTCCACGGCATCCCACACTGCATAACAACAACGAAGGCACAAGGGAGTGCCCAGAATATGTTTGACTTTCTGACCCAGGAAGAAGGACGAAGATTAACAAGATGAAATCAATGGCACATAGCATTACTCTAGAGGCTCATGTTTTGAGACGACAGAGAGATCCGATTCCCTGTCAATGGGCAAACTTCAAGGAAGGCCTCAAGTAACTTTGATTCATAATAAATCCAAACAATTACAAAAAGGAAGACAAGTAGTGGTTGGGGGGGAAGGTAGAAAAAAAAATCAATTTTTGGAATAACAGGCTGTTGTTTAGAGCTAGGAGACTAATATTAGTCAAATCAGTTTTGGAAGCAATACCTGTTAATTGACATTCATTGGTTTACATTCTTAAGGGCTCTCTGGAATTGATGCGAAAGATTTGCTTCAAATACCTTTGGAGAGAAAGTGGGGAATACAAAGGCTTGCACTTGGAAAATTAGAAATTCGTTCACTCCCAAAAAAATGGGGGGATGGTGCTTAAAAGATATCAACCTTTTTAGACAATCCCTTGTAGCCAAATCTCTTTGCAACCTTATAAATAAAGCTAGTCTCTAGAACAATATTCTACTGGACAAATATGAAGATCTGAGCTCCATCCTTGACTAGGTCAAAAAGGAACATGAGTATTCAAGGAGTATCCAATCAGTGGAAAGCTATGTCACTTTCTTTTCTGATCATTGGTAGATATCTAGCATGGAAGGTAGGTAAAGGCGCCAATGTTAGAGTTGGTATTGATGCTATCATGGGCTACTCTAAGGAAATTCTTCTTCTTAAGGAAACGGTCCAAGCCCTATAGCAATAGGGCCGATCCACATTATCTAGGATAGTCAACCAAGATTCTATGACCATCTAGTAACAAGGGTGGCTCCCGTTTGAGCATTCGTGTATCCATGACGGTATCTTGTCACCTTATCCCTTGTACTTGATAAATCCTCTAGGTCACCTACTAAAGGGAAGCCTCCCTAGAGGTGAAAGTCCAGAAATGAGCAGGAGGCAATAGCTATGGTGACTGTGGGCCATACTATTGATTTGTGGTAGCATCAGATGTGCTCTAAGTCTCAAATTTTGTGGAGAGGCTTAGACACATGTATTCCAGATAACCCATGAATCGTTTTGGGAAATTCTACCTGTTGACCACACTTTGTCAACGACCCCATAGCAGTACACCCCCATTTTTTTAAAATGGGACTTATCATGTTTGAGGTTCACGCCATTCAGATTTCATCGACAGCGGACATTTTTTTATAAATGATGTAAACCCATTTTGCATGTTTATGATGTAAATGATCTAAGTAATATTGTCATGTATGTAACAACATAGGTAAGCCTAGTATGTTGGTGACGATTTCTATCCTAGGAGGTTTTTTGTCTCACTGATTTACTTGTGTTTTTTGACACAAGTTATCGGCAGAGTTTTCCCCCAGCCTCACCCCAAAGCTAGGGTGGATTTTGTCATCAAGATGCTCAGTGAGTCCTAGTGTTTTCTATCGAGTCCTTGTAAAAGTAGTTTGGGAATAACCCTAGCTAGTTGGCTAGATTATTTTATTACAAGCTACTTGGTCTACTAGATCATATTTTGAGTCGCAGAATTGGGTACCTATTTGAGGGTCTATACGAACGGGTATTCCCCCTTCATGTGTCTAAATGTATTATCTTATGTAAAAAGGGTTGGAAAGAATAATTAAAATCCCCTCTCAGTCAATTAATTAAATTTTCTAGCCAAATTAATTAAAAAATCCTAAGCCAAAAATTTAATTAATTTTAGGTCCTAGGTGAGTATAAAATTCTTCAAAGGCAAAATTCGTTGGTCCTTAAAAAATGAATTTTTAAAGGCCCCAGGCCAAGGGAATATTGAGAATTTCAAGAAATTTTGGACCCTTGGGCCTAGGTGGTTAAGTCAAAGTCAAAATTTTGAGGTAATTAACTCAAAAATATTATTTTTGAGTTAATTAAAATGGATTTAAATGATAAATTCGTTTTTTCCTCAAATTTATAATTTCAACAGTCCAGATTAAAAGATGATCAAATCTTTTCGACGGTCGAGATTATTTTGACATGGATCAACCGAACTAGCCGTTGGAGATTTTGTCTTATAAATTAGAGGTCTTGATGTGACATTTGCATCCGATCTTTGAATCGTGCACTTGTTTCTTGGAAGCTCTTGTGAATTTTCTTTGATGAATAAAGCATAAAGACTTTGGGGTTACAAAATTTGGTGTTCTTTTTCCAGATCTATGTGGTGATTTATTTCTAAACTCTGCTACTTTGTTTGGCATTTTTATGGTTGATGGCCTTCATGGATTGATTTGCATACAAGTATCTTGTGCAGTTTTCTGGGTTCATAAAATGACATTTTTTATTTAACGGAAAGACTAGTTATCTATTTTTCTGAAGGATCTTCTATTTATTTTTTTAAATCTCTATCAATCTAAAGTTCAGATCTAAGTGTGCAAGGAATTTTTTTTTTTAAAAGGTTTGAGCGTCTGGGGAAGTCTTCAGTTGGACCAGCCGACTCTTAGATTTCGTAAATCTGAAAAAGCCCATTGTTTCTAATTTCTCAAAGCTATCTTACGAAATTGTGTTTTTACAGGGTCTTTTAGGGCTTGTGCCTCTCTTTAAAATTTCAAATTTCTAAAAATTGTGCTGAAATGGGTTTAAATCTAGCCATGAGGGCCTCAAATCTGTAATCTAGCCTTGTAAATTTGTATTTATTTATTTATTTATTTTTTAGATCTAAGAGTTTATTCCCGTACATGGTTTGGATCTGACCTGATTTGTGCAGGTTCTATAGGGTTTTCAGAAAAAAATTTAAGATTTGCCTTCAGATCTTTGTTTCAAAAAATTTGAAAATCTGAATTTCTGGTGAAATTTGTTGCTGGGTGAGGAGAAATTGTTCCGGGAAAATTCTGTTATCATTGATCTCTGCAATCAAATTGCTGATCTGCCCTTCATTGCTCATTGCTACTCTGCCTGTCAAATTCGTTGATCTTTGCCATCCGTACACCATACGGCCTTCCGAAACTGCACAGAGAAAATCAAATCTGCTTTTTTCCAGAAAATCGAAATTGATCTGAGCATCCGTATAAAATTTTTGCCCAATCGCCATTTGATCTGCGTCTGTACGATTTGGGTTTAGGATCTACGTCCGTACGGCCGTACGGCGGAGCTTCTTAGCTTGCGTCGAAAATTTTTGGTTGAGGTGTACGTTTAGTTCAGCATTTTAATTTCTTTTATGTACATTAGTTTAACTTTAGTGTTAGAGTTAGTTTAATTTTTAGTCTTTTTTTATTTTAGTTTTAAATTTTATTTTCTTTTAAGATTTTCGTTTTAATTTAGTTTCATAGGCTTAGTTTTTTTTAGATCGTAGATTTTTAGATTTTAAATAGTTTAGTTTAACGATTAGTTTTGTTTTATTTTTATTTTTAGATTTTAAATCAAGTGTGTTTTAGTTTTAAATTGTTTTAGAATTTCAATTCTTTTTAGATTTAAAAAATAAAAAATGAAAATTTTACTTTTAGTTTAGTTGGTTTAGTTTTAGTTTTAGATTTAGGATGCTAGATTTTAAATTTTTATAGATTTTGTTTAAAAAATAATAAAAAATAAAAAATTCTAAAATTTTTATATAGTCAAATGAGCTTTTAATTTTTTATTCTAAGTTTGACTATATGAGCATTTTAATTTATGGATTGAAATTAATTGAAACATCATAGATTCAAGAACATTGCAAGCATCTGGTATTTATATTTTAATGATCGTTTCATGATAGCTTTGCTGTGGGCTTAAGTATTTTAATGAATGGTTGTGGTGCTTTCTATTGAATATCATTGTGGTCATTTTTTATAGCGGCAGTTATATATCAGTTACTTGGCTTTAAATTTTATAATGGGATCTTTTAACTCCATAAGGCACTCGTTTTAATTTTCAAATCTAATTGGATCTGTGAAATCTTGTTAATCTTAACAAGTACTTGGTTATTTGACTATGTCTCCCGAATTGGTTAATCCTCAACCAATTCTATTTCTTCATTTCTATTAGGGTCTACCTCCCTTAGCTTGCAAGGAGACAGCTTAGATAGAGAAATTGGGGATCAGGGTGACAGCGCCCGATCTGAGCCGTTGTCGCGGTACCTAGACAATCTGTGGGACAACATTTTTTGGCACCGTTGCCGGGGACCAATTTATTGGACTTTGTCTTTACGACATTCATCTCTTTACTCATCTTTCATCTCAGGTATTTGGGTTAGCTTCCTGTCCTAGTGGCAACTCCATTGGCTTCATCTTCCACAAGAATTTATACTAGAAGACATCCAAGTAGCTTGATTAATCCTACTCCAGATCCTGAAAGGGTTTTCAGAGTCCAATTATACAAGCTCTCTTCTCGTACACTTCTTGTTAATCTCGGCCAGGAAGCTCCCTCTGATATCCATTCTCTTTTTTGTGATCCACCTCAACACAATATCATGGATGTATATAACCCGTGTAATTTTGCTAATATCCAGGGTTATCCCCATGCTTTCCCTCAAACTGGAATGGATAAATTACCTTCTTTTCAAGGAAATGATGCAGTTAGTGTCAAATATCATTTTTTTTCTTTCGCTAATTGGTGGAATAGATTTGCAGTTGCAAATAACAATTTCGATGATGTAAAGATGAAGCTTTTTGTTCTTACTTTTGGCCAAGATGTTGCAGAATGGTTTATGGAAAAACCTAATAATTCATTCGATACCTTTGAATCAATTGTCGCTGCCTTTAAGGACAAGTATGGTGATAAAAGGGAAGATAGGCATTTGGTGAAAGAGATCAGTACCATAAAAAAGAAAGAAAATGAAACGATTAAAGAATTTAACAAGAGATTTAATGGTATCCTTAGAGAAATATCTCAAACTCATAAACCCCCTGATGGATCTCTTTTGAATTTTTACATTGATGCTTTTAATTTTGATACTTCATATGAGTTAAGGCTGGCTAAAACTGCAAATTATAAGGTTTGTCAATCTTTAGCTGAAGAGCTTGAAAAGGATAAAAGGGCATCAGGGAAGTCTGAAATTCCTAGTTTTGATAGGGCTGCAACTAAGTTGAAAGGACCGAAAGGTAAAGAACCTCTAGAAGATGATGATGACCCTATGAAAAGGTTAATGCAAAAGCTTGAAAGCATGGAGCTTAATCAAGCGAAATTAATCTCTGACCATGCTAAGGAAATAAGCACTTTACAGTCTAGGTTGGTCCAAATGGAAAGGGCTCAAACGCAGAATTCCCAACCTAGGAATCATAATAATAATAATCGAGGAAATAGTACTTGGCAGAAAAAAGGTCAGTCGAGTGAGCAGAGACCTCCGATTCCGCTTGAATCTACTAATCTGGTTGATGAAGCTCCTCCTTATTGTAGAGCTTGTGATGCTCTTCATGAAGAGGTTACTTGTCCCACTGTTAAAAGAATCATAAATAGTGGAATGTTTGGGGCAAGTAATCAGATAAATGTTGTTGGTAAGGAGTTCTCTTTGTCTATGGAAGATTGGATGGAAGTTAAGGAAAACAATCAAGATGTTAGGCCTTTCACATCTTCACATAGTATCAATAATTTTGATCATGAAAGGGATTTGATGATTGAATTATTTGGTGAAAAGCCTTCTCCTGATCAAGTTTTGGAAATTGGTAAGGACAAAGGATTAACTTATCAAAGAAGGGATAAAGAGCAAGGTCATAATCAAACTCCCCCTCGAATTTTTAATCCTAGTCCTAGTTTGGATATTGATTTGGGTGCATGGTTGAATAATGCTAAGATCTTGATACCTGTTACTGAGGTTTTAAAATTTGCTACTCAGAGAGCTAAAGTTTTAGATGTTCTTGGAGCTTCACATGTTAATGTTACTCAAGATAAGACTCCTGAAGTTTCTTATCAAGATGCCCCTATATATTTGCAAAAAATGGAGTCGAATAACAAAGATCATCAACCATTTTTTG
Organism: Pinus albicaulis; assembly: GCA_034641835.2. Taxonomy (NCBI): domain Eukaryota; kingdom Viridiplantae; phylum Streptophyta; class Pinopsida; order Pinales; family Pinaceae; genus Pinus; species Pinus albicaulis. The sequence continues at coordinate 934,992,727 of CM076581.1, read as the reverse complement.
TTACTTTGATGGTTAATGGTTATAAATTGAATAATTGTATGCTGGAATCTGGTGCATCAGCTTGTGTCATGACCAAGAGGGTCATGGAACAACTTAATTTAAGAGTTTCTAGACCATACTACAACATATATGCCATGGATTCTAAGAAAAATGAAGTTCATGGGTTAATCAAGGATTTACAAGTTCATTTATCGGTTTACCCTGATATCATGATTGTTATGGACATAGTTGTAGTTAATGTTCCGGATGCTTGGGGTATGTTGTTATCAAGAAAGTGGGCCTCTAATCTAAGAGGAAGTATTCAGATGAACTAGTCTTATGCTATGATTCCTTCCCCTAGAGGTGAAGGGTTTGTGAAGCTTAATAGAGAACCTGAAAGAAGATTCCATGTAGAAGATCCTAAAAGACCTCATAATGAAATAATTAAGGAACAGCCTGACATGGGGAATTATGCTATTATGTCTAATTTCACGGTTCCCTTAGATGACAAGGTTGATGAGAAATTTTAGGACTTAATGATCAGGTTTGGTACATGCATTTTAATGGTGCAACATCTAGGTAAGGTAACGGTGCTGAAATTGTTTTGAAGTCTCCCCTCGGTAGTGTTTTAAAGTTTGCCTATAGACTTGAGTTTGATGCAACCAATAATGTGGCTGAGTATGAAGCCTTGTTGTTGGGTTTTGAATTGGCAAAGGCTTTAAGAATTAAGTTGCTTAGTATCAAGGGAGACTCTAATCTGGTTATCATGCAAGTTAAAAACAAATTCACATGTAAAAATCAAAGGTTAAGGAATTATCAAAACGCTGTGTGGGATGTTATGGAACACTTTGATGCCATTAACCTTGAAACTATCCCAAGAGAAAAGAATGCTTTAGCAGATGAGCTCACTGTGGCCGCTTCTACTTTACAATTATCTGATGTATTAATTAAGGAAAAGATAAAAATGGAAATTATTTTCAGACCTTCAGTCCCGGATAATTTAGAGCATTGGCAGGTTTTTAATGATGAAAAGCAGGCTATTCGTTTTCTTAATAATTTGGATGAGTTTGAAAATTTTCGGATAAGTTCTAAGGAGGATGGATCTAAGGATCATGATGATATTATAAATCCTACTCCTGGGAATATTGTTGCTTTAGAGCAAAACTTTGATCGGCATGATGCCACAAAGCTGAAAGAGGAAAATAAAATGGATCCAGGTGAATTCATTGAAGTAAATCTTGGTAGTTCTAAGGATCCTAAGATTGTTAAAATCGGTAAAGGTACTAATGAAGAAGAAAGGAAAAAGTTGAAAATTTTACTTTATGAATATAGGGATGTCTTAGCATTTTCGTATGATGAGTTAAAAAGATATAGGGAAGATGTCATGCAACACATTATCCCTTTGAAGGATGAGAATGCTAAACCTTTTCGTCAAAAGCTTAGGCAAATAAATCCTAAGTTAGCCCCTTTGGTTCAGAAAGAGCTTTCAAAAATGCTCGCAGCTGGAATCATTGCTCAAACTAGACATTCAACATGGTGTTCCAACCTAGTGATTGTTAGGAAGAAGAATGGTACCATTAGACTTTGTGTCGATTTTAGAAACCTTAATCTAGCATGTAAAAAGGATAATTACCCTTTGCCCAACATGGAGACTATGTTGCAAAGAGTAACAGGTTCAGGAATGATGTCATTGCTAGATGGTTTTTCTGGATATAATCAAGTTTGGGTTAAAAAAGAAGATCATCACAAAACTAAATTCCCCACACCATGGGGTACTTTCGAATACATTAGAATGCCTTTTGGGTTGACTAATGTTGGGCCTACTTTTCAAAGGGCTATGGATTATGCTTTTAAGGGTTTAATTGGAAAAATTATTGAAATTTATCAGGATGATCTTACTGTTTTTTCTAAATATGGTATTACTCACATAAGTCATCTTAAGCAGGTCTTTGATAGATGTAGAGAATTTGGGATTTCCTTGAATCCGGCTTAGTCTGTTTTTGGAGTAACTGAAGGGAAATTACTTGGTCACATCATCTCCAAAGATGGGATCAAGATTGATCCTGAAAGAGTTGAGGCAATCCAAAAGATTCTTCTACCTCATAATCTTAAATCCCTTCAGTCTTTTCTAGGAAAAACTAACTTTCTTAGAAGATTTATTCCAAATTATGCAGAAATAGCTAAGCCCATTCAAAGTCTTCTGAAAAAAGATGTAAATTTTTTGTGGAAAGAAGATGGTAAAAAGGCTTTTCAAGGGATTAAGGGTGCTATTGCTCAAGCTCCTGTTTTGGCGAGTCCTGATTACTCAAAGGATTTTATGATTTTCTCTTTCGCTTCTGAAGATACTATTGCTGGTGTCTTGTTACAAAAGAATAAGGAAGGTCACGAAGAACCTATTGCTTTCATGAGTAGAGCGCTTCAAAATTCTGAATTAAAGTATACTACTGTGGAAAAGCAAGCCTATGCTTTGGTTAAGTCTCTTAAGCATTTTAGGACTTATGTGGGTTATTCTAAAATCATTGCTTTCGTCCTGCATTCAGCGATTAAAGATATCTTAACTCAAACTGATTGCTTAGGGACTCGTGCTAGGTGGGTTACTAAAATTCAAGAGTATGATCTAGAGATTAGACCCACTAAGTTAGTCAAAGGTCAAGGCTTGGCTAAAATGATGATCGAAGGTAATGAGAAAGCGTTTGGTTTGATCTGTCTAAATGATGCATCTTCGCCTGAGCTGCAAAGGTTAGGGGAACATGAATGGTATAAGGACATTATTTATTATTTGTTAAATCTTACATGTCCTGACCATTTAGTTGCTCATAGAAGAAGGGCTCTTAGATTAAAAGCCACTAAGTATTGCCTCATGAAGGATGGCCTTGGATGGAGAAATCCCGAGGGGATAATACTTAGGTGTGTTGATGAAATTGAGTCTAAAAAGTTGATTTCTGAGTTTCATTTAGGATTTTGTGGTGGTCATTACGCTGCTAGAACTACCGCCCACAAAATTCTGAGAGCTGGTTATTTTTGGCCTTCGATTTTTTCAGACGTGCATAAATTTGTTAGAAGTTGCCAAGCCTGTCAACTATTCACTGGGAAGCAGAAGCTAGCTGCCCTGCCCCTACAACCTGTGGTTGTTGAGGCACCTTTTCAGCATTGGGGTCTGGATTTCATTGAGAAATTCCATGAAAATTCTAGCAATGGCTACTCCTGGATCTTAACTGCAACTGATTATTTTACAAAATGGGTTGAAGCCATTCCTGTTAAGAATGCCAATGAAAAGGTGATTATGGACTTTATTGAAAATCAAATCATTACTAGATTTGGTGTCCCTGCCAAGATCACTATTGATAATGCCAAGGCTTTTAGTTCTCTTGAATTTTCATCTTTTTGTTTTAAGTATGCCATTACTTTATCTCATTCATCTAACTACTATCCTCAGGGTAATGGCTTAGCTGAATCAAGTAATAAAAATCTTATAACCATTATCAAGAAGATAGTAGGAGATAACAAGCGATCTTGGAACAGCAAAATCAAGTATGCTTTGTGGGCAGATAGAATTACTAAAAAAAAAAGCTACTGGTAAAAGTCCTTTTGAATTAGTTTATGGCTTGGATGTAACTTTGCCTATTCACCTTAAATTGCCAGCTTACCACTGATAAAGATGTTGTTCAAAACATAATTGATCAGATTGTGGAATTGGATGAAACTCGTAGGAAAGCTTTAGATAATATGTGTAAGAATCAATCTAACATTAAGAAAAGCTTTGATAAATCATCTCGATCTAGATCTTTGCAGGTTCGAGACATGGTATTACTTTGGGACAGAAAAAATGAGAAGCCTAGAAAACACAAGAAATTTGACAGTTTGTGGCTGGGACCTTATATTATCAGAGGCATTGCTGGACCAAACTCATTCCACTTGAGCACGTTGGAAGGTGAACCACTTCAGTTACCTGCGAATGGCCAACTGCTCAAGTTGTTCTTCAAAGATGACATATGATGCCATTGGGCATCCTTTGTATTGTATTTCTAACCCTACTCCTTGTCCTTTCAGCATTTCATTTATGTATTTAGATTAGATTTACTTTTCATGTCAAGTAGAATAATAAATGTTTGAAGAGCTTCTATTTTTCATGTGCTTAATGTTATATGATGATATTTGGATGGACACTACTTATGTAATTTTGTGTGTTGCTTGGATGCAGATTCTGGATTCTCACATTCCTTCAATGAAGCAATGTGTCCCCAAGTAGAGCCAGATGTTGACCACACTTTGTCAACGACCCCATAGCAGTACACCCCCATTTTTTTTAAAATGGGACTTATCATGTTCGAGGTTCATGCCATTCAAATTTCATCGACAGCCGACATTTTTTATAAATGATGTAAACCCATTCTACATGTTTATGATGTAAATGATCTAAGTAAGACCGTCATGTATGTAACAACCTAAGTAAGCCTAGTATGTTGGTGACGATTTCTATCCTAGAAGGTTTTTTGTCTCACTGATTTATTTGTATTTTTCGACACAAGTTATCGGTAGAGCTTTCCCCTTCAGCCTCACCCCAAAGCTAGGGTGGATTTTGTCATCAAGATGCTAAGTGAGTCCTAGTGTTTTCTATCGAGTCCTTGTAAAAGTAGTTTGAGAATAATCCTAGCTAGTTGGCTAGATTATTTTATTACAAGCTACTTGGTCTACTAGATCATATTTTGAATCGCAGAATTGGATACCTATTTGAGGGTCTATACGAACGAGTATTCCCCCTTCATGTGTCTAAATGTATTATCTTATGTAAAGAGGGTTGAAAAGAATAATTAAAATCTCCTCTCGGTCAATTAATTAAATTTTCTGGCCGAATTAATTAAAAAATCCTAAGCCAGAAATTTAATTAATTTTAGGTCCTAGGCGAGTATAAAATTCTTCAAAGGCAAATGAATTTTTAAAGGCCCCAGGCCAAGGGAATATTGAGAATTTCAAGAAATTTTGGACCCTTCGACCTAGGTGGTTAAGTCAAAGTCAAAATTTTGAGGTAATTAACTCAAAAATATTATTTTTGAGTTAATTAAAATGGATTTAAATGATAAATTCGTTTTTTCCTCAAATTTATAATTTCGATGGTCCAGATTAAAAGATGATCAAATCTTTTTGACATTCGAGATTATTTTGACATGGATCAACCGAACTAGCCATTGGAGATTTTGTCTTATAAATTAGAGGTCTTGATGTGACATTTGCATTCGATCTTTGAATCGTGCACTTGTTTCTTGGAAGCTCTTGTGAATTTTCTTTGATGAATAAAGCATAAAGACTTTGGGGTTACAAACTTTGGTGTTCCTTTTCCAGATCTATGCGGTGATTTGTTTCTAAACTCTGCTACTTTGTTTGGCATTTTTATGGTTGATGGCCTTCATGGATTGATCTGCATACAGGTATCTTGTGCAGTTATCTGGGTTCATAAAATGACATTTTTTATTTAACGGAAAGACTAGTTATCCATTTTTCTGAAGGATCTTATGTTTATTTTCTTAAATCTCTATCAATCTAAAGTTCAGATCTAAATGTGCCGGGAATTTTTTTTTTTAAAAGGTTTGAGCGTCTGAGGAAGTCTTCAGTTGGACCAGCCGACTCTCAGATTTCGTAAATCTGAAAAAGCCCATTGTTTCTAATTTCTCAAAGCTATCTTACGAAATTGTGTTTTTACAGGGCCTTCTAGGGCTTGTGCCTCTCTTTAAAATTTCAAATTTCTAAAAATTGTGCTGAAATGGGTTTAAATCTAGCCATGAGGGCCTCAAATCTGTAATCTAGCCTTGTAAATTTGTATTTAGTTTTTTTTTTTTTTTTTTTATCTAAGAGTTTATTCCCATACATGGTTTAGATCTGACCTGATTTGTGCAGGTTCTACAGGGTTTTCAGAAAAAAAAAATTAAGATTTGGCTTCCGATCTCTGTTTCAAAAAATTTGAAAATCTGAATTTCTGGTAAAATTTGTTGCTGGGTGAGGAGAAATTGTTCCGGGAAAAATCTGCTATCATTGATCTCTGCAATCAAATTGTTGATCTGCCCTTCATCGCTCATCGCTACTCTGCCTGTCAAATTCGTTGATCTTTGCCATTCGTACACCGTACGGCCTTCCGAAACTGTAAAGAGAAAATCAAATCTGCTTTTTTCCAGAAAATCGAAATTGATCTGAGCATCCGTATAAAATTTTTGCCCAATCGCCATTTGATCTATGTCTGTACGATTTGGGTTTAGGATCTACGTCAGTACGGCCGTACAGCGGAGCTTCTTAGCTTGCGTCGAAAATTTTTGGTTGAGGCGTACGTTTAGTTCAGCGTTTTAATTTCTTTTATGTACGTTAGTTTAACTTTAGTGTTAGAGTAAGTTTAATTTTTAGTCTTTTTTTATTTTAGTTTTAAATTTTATTTTCTTTTAAGATTTTCATTTTAATTTAGTTTCTTAGGCTTAGTTTTTTTTAGATTGTAGATTTTTTTATTTTAATCTTTAGATTTTAAATAGTTTAGTTTAACGATTAGTTTTGTTTTATTTTTTATTTTAGATTTTAAATCAAGTGTGTTTTAGTTTTAAATTGTTTTAGAATTTCATTTCTTTTTAGATCTAAAAAATAAAAAATGAAAAATTTACTTTTAGTTTAGTTGGTTTAGTTTTAGTTTTAGATATAGGATTTTAGATTTTAAATTTTTATGGATTTTGTTTAAAAAATAATAAAAAATAAAAAATTTCTAAAAATTTAAAAATTTCTAAAAAAAATTTATAGTCAAATGAGCTTTTAATTTTTTATTCTAAGTTTGACTATAAAAGCATTTTAATTTCTGGATTGGAATTAATTGAAACATCATAGATTCAGGACATTGCAAGCATCTGGCATTTATTTTTTAATGATCGTTTCATGATAGCTTTGTTGTGGGCTTAAGTATTTTAATGAATGGTTGTGGTGCTTTCTATTGAATATCATTGTGGCCATTTTTTATAGCAGCAATTATATATCAGTTACTTGGCTTTAAATTTTATAACGGGATCTTTTAACTCCATAAGGCACTGGTTTTAATTTTCAAATCTAATTGGATCTGTGAAATCTCGTTAATCTTAACAAGTACTTGGTTATTTGACTGTCTCCCGAATTGGTTAATCCTCAACCAATTCTATTTCTTCATTTCTATTAGGGTCTACCTCTCTTAGCTTGCAAGGAGACAGCTTAGATAGAGAGATTGGGGATCAGGGTGACAACCCCCGATCTGAGCCATTGTCGCGATGCTTAGACAATCTGTGAGACAACACCACCCAAAGATAGTTTTATTTGATAATTTAATTATTTTTAATATGACCCTAAGTCTAAACTTAGGAAATTAAAATAATTAATGGGTATTAATCTAAACTGTGGGTGTAACTTCTAGAAGAAGACGAGGATCAAGTCAAAATGATCTTAGCCATTGACTAGCTTCTAATCTAGACCGTTGAATGTCAACGAGAAGATTATGCTAAGAAAGCTTGAGGGCCATCTGGAAGTGACACCGAGGCAGATACTCAGTTACCCAAGAAGATCAATTTTCTCACTGGTCGATGTTCGGAACGAGAAATCGATTTAGAGGGAGAGTTGCAGGGTGGAGAGAGAGAGGGGATCAGCAAGAGCTGAGAGTACAAAATCCGATCGGAAGAGGCAGCGCAGAGGCGAAGACGCAGTCGCAGAGACAGCGCAAAGGTTGTGACTCTAGGACTGCGCAGAAGCTGACGCAATGAGACGCATAGAGGCTCATGGGCTCTCCAAAGTCAAAAATTCACCGAGAAGCATGTGAGGAAATTGTTTGTAAATTTCTCACAAATACTCCTCTTCTATTATGTTGGTTATTTTCTGTACAAGAGATTTTTTTGAAGAATAAAAAAGAAATCCTCAGCTGCTACACCGGTTTTCCCTCATTGGGTTTTTCTGTGGACAATTGTCCAAAAATAATTGTTTCACTCTTGTGCTTGTATTTTTTTATAGTTTGCTCAGTGTTTTATTTGTTAAGACTGCAGTAGAATTTATTTTGATATTTACTAAAGTGATTTCTGTAAATAACTTATTGCTGAATAACAAGTAGGAAAAATAATATCAGATACTGCAGTAGGAATTTCGTTTTAGAAATTTTCACACATACCTCATTATTTTCCCTTGGTCTAGTTCCTGCTAGATTTTGAGACAAGATCTTTGGCACCATTACCGGGGAGGATTTGACTCAACCTCCTTGTAATATGAAGATTAAGCTTCACCCTCTTTGAAGAGAAAATCCAAAATGACAAGATAGATTCTCTTTTGGCAACTCCTGAATCAAGTTCTACTAAATCCCCTAGTAGTCCTCCAAACAATACCATAGCTCCAAGAAAGAGGAGAACTACCAAGAAAACTATTGAAGCATCTACATCTCCCTTAAATTCTATTAGTCCGATGGTTAGGAAACTCTTTGCAAATAACACCACCCCTTTCACCATGGATAGGCCATGGCTTATAGTTGCATTCTACCCACTAGGTTTGAGCAAATTCTCTGATGCTTTGCATCCATTACCTACAAAGTATTAACAATGGTTTCCCAAGTTCAATGGTACTGATGCCACCACTACAAAGAAACATATTCATGAGTTTTACTGGGCAGTGAATGCAAAGTTGATAATGGAGGAAGATGTGGTGATGATGTTGTTTGTATTAACCTTAAATGGAAATGTTAGGGATTGGTATCCTAGTTTATGTGAAAATTCCACAATTGCAATAAAATGGAGTTTAATCTTCTATCTACTAGAGATTATTTGTCTTTTGAATTATTATTTGGCAAATAACGATTAAATTACTATTGCAATCTTCACAAATAAAAACGTTGTGGAATCTAAAATATGAAACTCAGAAAATATGCAAACACAATGAAAATGACATCGTTGTTTTTGGACAATTGTCCCTAGAAAAATCCCGAAGGGAAAACTAGTGCAACAAATGACGGTTTTATTATTATCTTTAGCAAAGAAGAAATCACAACTAGTTTCCTCTCACTAGCAAACCTCCAACAATTTTATCTTCTCACTGAAAAATAATCTGGGAAATTACTTTTCCCCTGGCAAATTGATTTGGCCTCCTCTAGGCTACTTGCGCTCCTTCCCAACACTTGCACTCCTGCCCAGAAATGTGCACTACAGACACTGGATAATTCGCACAGCCCTCAGAAACCTTCCATGCAAGTTGATCTGCGTCCTGGAGCTATTCTCTCTTCCTTCTAGCACCTGTTCCAGCAACTGGAAACGAATTGTTGCTCTTGCAACTCACACTGGGGAAATTGGCTACTCACATTAGCTTAATCGGCCTCCTTTGCTGGAAAGCTTGGCCTCCTGTCCTGACTCTCGATCACTAGAAAACCTCCCGAGAATTTCTCTGAAAATTCTCACTGTTGAAACCCTGCTACTAATGCGTCCCTAGCTTCAATAGCGCCCTTGCTGAATACCGCAACCGGGTAAGTCGAACTGCCTCTCTTGATGTCCTCTCCAAACCCTTCGACCTGCTCTTGTAATCTCTCGTTGGAGTCTCAACGGCCATGATCACAACCCAATCGATGGCTAAGATCATCTTGACTCGGTAAATTAACTTTTCCTAAAGTCTCTAGAGCAAAATTGAACTTTCTTAATTGATTCACTTTAATTAATAAATTTTCCTAAGTTAGACATAGGAAATATTTAATTATTGGATAATTAACTAAATTAAGGTGTCTCCAAGTATTTTCTCATGAAACCTTTTTCTGGGTTTTGGAGATCTTGTGCTCCTTAGCCTCTCATACATCATAGAGACTAGAACACTTGTCCATTGCTACCATAAACGAACACTCCCTCTTAGCAAGGAAGGTGTTCTACACTATACCCATCTTCTCCTTGAAGTAGACAAACTTTGCCCTCCCCAAGGCCTTCGTGAGTATATCAGCCACCTGTTGGTTTGTGGGAACATGTTGTAGTTGAATTGATCCACGTTGTTGGTGTCTAACATATATGATACCTCAAGTGAACTCATTCTTTCACATCTTCTAGCTGATCTAACTTCCTGTCACTGGGAATCACTATAAAGAAAAAACTTCGACAATCACTATCTACCATGTTGTTGCACATATTTTGATGTCACATTGTTGATGCCTCTGTGCTAGAATCTCTTTGGCTGGAACTGCACCTTGCTCACTGCAAATTGGAAAAAATCGCACTGCATCCATCATGTCTCTGTGTTGGTGCTACCACTACAAAAATTGTCTGTCGATCTCATGTTGATCTATTGAGTCACTGCAACGGGCTCTGCAATTGTCTCTCAAGTGTCTCAATGCACCTAGTTAGTGTTAGTTTTTTGTAGCATCGGATGGTGTTCTAGTCTCGACAGTTGTCAAAGAGGCTAAGAAACACTAAGACTCCATAACCTAAAAAAGGTATCAGGAAAATCCACCTAGATATATCTTAATTAAGTTAATTAATCAGTAATTAAATTTTTCCCAAGTCTAACTTAGGAAAAATGATTAATTAACATGAATTAATTAAGGAAGGTGAGATTTCTCTACAAACTCACATAGATCAACTAGGAAATAATCTCAGCCACTGATTAAGTTTTAATCTTGGTCGTTGGAGTCCCACAATGAGATTATAAGAAGAAGTTGATAACTAGATAGATGAACACACTCGAGATAGATTTCCTTGGGCAATTCGATTTCTCCAGAGAGCAGCGACAATTGCTAGAAGAGTTCGAGCCAGATAAGGGAAGTAGAGACAGAGAGGAGCAGAGATAGTGAGTCTGGGGGAAGTGTTCCAAATCCAGAGAGTAGCTTGCAAAGAGGCAGATATAGCCACAAAGAGGTTGACACAGGGGCTACACAGAAGTATCTAAAGGGAAATTCGATTTTGCTGGAGAGAAGCTAGTTTTCAGTTCCAAAGGTCGGAAAGATTTTATAGAGTGCCGAAGAGACAGTTTCTCAGTCAGCAACAGACAGGACAACTTGAGGAGTAGATGTTCCAGGCAGTGCATATTCTAGTTTTGTGTTAGGGTGACGTAGGGTCTGCGCAGCGTAGTCTGGAAGCTCACTTGGAGCTGGCAGTCAGAGCCTGGATTGCCTGTGGGGTGAGAAAATTCCTCATAATATTTTTGCAAATATTTTTCTCTGTAGGATTGCCAGATTTCAGCATTCAGTTGTACTCAAAATTTCTCACTGTTGCTTAATAATAAAAACCCTTGGCTACTGCAACTGATTTTCCCACATTTGGTTTTTCCGAGGATTTTTGTCCAAAAATAACGGTGTTATATTTTTGTGTGTGTGTGTGCCAGTGTTTTCTCAATTTCTAGTTCATCTTCCACAATAATTTTATTTTTGAAGATTGCAGTGTGATTAATTCGTCGTTGTCGTAGCAATAAACTGTTAAATTAATTTAGAGATAGAAGAATTAATTCCAGTTGCTACAATAGAATTTCAGTAGTGAACTTTTCACAGCTAGCTTTGCACTGTCTCTCAAGCATCTGATTGTGCCTTGCTGACCTTTAGATCCTTCTGCTACTTTACTACTTCGGGATCCCATAGCAAAAGTATTTGCCCAACTGAGGAATGATGTATGCAACAATTGGATTTGATCTAACAAATCAAGCCTTACTGGCTACGACCTAGATCTCCTTGTTGATCATCCCTTGGATCCTGCCTATACTCGCATATTGGAGTGTCGTACTCCTCCTCCTCCTAAGGATAATGCTGCAAACCTAAGTCACCTGATACGGGGATACGGGGACACGGGGATATGGGGATTCGAAGAATCGGATACGGGTACGGTGACCCCGGAACAGGATACTTCTGGGATACAATACATTATATATTATTTTATTAAAAATATATATATATATTAAAATATATATATATATATATATATATATATATATATATATATTAAAAATTAGATATTTTTTACACAAATTCATACTTAATTCATTGATTTAAACATAGATTTATCTATCATCTTAGATAGTCAAGGTTTTGTTTGAGTGATGGGTACATTTTTAGTAGGGTCATGATAGAGGAATTTGACAACCAATGTCACTAACATCAAGGTACATAGAGGGATTGGTGCTCACTGCTCTTGATTAAATACGAGTTCCATACCCTAATACATGACAAAATTCGATGGAAACATTGCAATAACCCAATCCCGAAATCCTGAAAAACTGATAAGTCTGCTGGATTTTGAATGAGATCTAAAATTCTACTTTCTCCATATGAAATCCAATGAGGTCGGAACCACTCTCAAACATCCTGAGTCATTTCATGGTAATGTTAAAAATTTAAGTAAAAGGATGAAAATGAAGATTAAGGAGAATGTCACTTCTACTTTTAAGAATTTAACATTACCATGAATCACATATAAATACTAGGGCCATAGGCTTGATGCCCTCTCCTAAAAAATCCTCCTCAATTGGTGAAAAACAATGAAATTGGTGAAAAACAATGAGCAAAAGCCCCCCTTTATAATAAAAAAACAACGCTTTTTTGAACCCGTGGGCCCGGCCGTATCCGGTTTTACGAGATACGGCGTATCCAAACGGGGTATGGTCAGGATATGCCGTACCCCGTTTGGATACGCCGTATCCTTTGAATTGGGGCCGAATCCAGTACGTGGAAGTGTCCGGTACGGAGATTCGGGGATTCGAGGGCATTTTAGGAGTATCCGGTGACTTAACTGCAAACATAGCGAACTCATCCTCCATTCTGGTAGACATGTCATCAATCTTTGTCGAAATTGTTGTATGCTTATTACTTCCCCTTCTTGTCCTTCTTCCTCTTCAGACACTAGCTAACATAGTGACCAAGCTCACCACATTCGAAGCACTTGACCTTCGATAGATCCTTCTTCTTCTTTTCTCTCTTTGAGTCTTGTCCCTGGCTGGGACCCTTCTTCACTTTTCCTTTCCATGCAAGAGCGACATTTCCCACCTCCTTCTCTACCTTCGGCCCCTTGCCACTTCTGCTAGTAGTACCATCGACAAGACTGAGCCTCAGCTCCTCCTAAGTGAAGTCACTCCATAGGTGTTCCCAATCTGGTCGCTTGTCCCATCTAATAATTACCTAAACGGACGTTCACCATTCCTTGATAAAGCCATTTAGAGCTCTATGGACCAATTCATCATCTGTTGACTTCTCTCCAACTACTACAAGTTCATCTCTAGTTGACTGAATCCTAGTGAGATAGGATGTCACGTTCTCACCCTTCCGCATCTTGGTCGTTATCAGCTTTTCGAGTATCATCTTGCGATTCTCAAAAGGATCCTTGTGTAATATTCCCTTTTTTTGTGTCACCTATGACAGGGCTAGGAGGGACTTCCAGAGTTAGGAGCAGACTGATCACAAGTACAAGTTGGTGTCATCAGCGAGCCCAGGGGCTTTTTGGAGGAGTTTTGAGGAGTTTCTATGTGGTCGGGTGGCATTCGCTTGATATATTCCATCATCCGAGTAGTTTGGCTTTCGTTCCGGTGCATTCCGACAACTTTCGGAAATTTGAATTATTTATGGGCTTAACTTAGCTAATTACGCTCATGGTGGCATTCCATGAGGAATACATGACAGAACACCTTAGTGTAAGCTCATTGGAACCAGGACGAGGATACCTCCATGATGAGACAATTGGACTTGAGTTTCAGTGACCAGAGGAGAAGTGGTAGTCGATTTACTCTTTTCTGCATTAAAAAGGAATATTTTAATAAGAGGGAAAAGTGCTCCATGAATAAAATAATAATAAAATAATGCTCTAGAAGGCTCCAACAGATCTATAAAAGAAAGGGAGGAGGCCATTGAGGGATATCTTGGGATCATGTTATTTTATTGTATGAGAGGTGTGAGATGTGGTTCTCTACTTTAGCCGTAGCCCCAGGATGGAAACCCTCGGGTGATTTGTGAGTGTTGGACGAAAACCCAACTCTCTTGAGGAGAGTTCATTCAGAAGTTTCACAAAGCTTCAGGGATTGGTGTGAGGATCATTCAGATCTTCAACTTGTGCTTCAGTGGGTTCAGTGACAGCTTTTGCCGTAGCCAATTTGCAACAGTCTTCTTGTCGAGCCATCTACATCATTGCTAGTTTCATTCATCAGTTGGGCCAGAGATCTTTCTAGGTTTTGCTCCGCTTGCTTGGCAAGCTCAGGTTCCGATGTTCCTTTATGTTGATGTACTTTTTACCATGGATTAATAAAATGGCTCAGTGATTTTATCGGCATCCATTGGTGGTTGTGTGTTTATTTCCATTTATTTTGATGCTCAAGTCTATTTCTACATTTTTAGTTAAAATATCCCATTTGGGATATTACAATGGTATCAGAGCACTAATCTTGGCTCAGCCGTGGGATTGATTTGAAAAGCCAAGTTCCAGGGTTATTGCAGATAAATTTCGAAGGAAGTTTGTGACTGAAATTAACGAAGGTATTTTCCTGAAAGTTGTGTGAAATCGTCACTTAAATATTCAACAATTTCTATTTGAAATTGTTGAATCATTTGTCCACGAATTGTCAAAACGGAGCCGACTCATATTTCATATCAAATTTGAATTGCCAAAAACGTTTTGAAGGGGGGGGGCGACAGTTGAAATATTTCAGGACTGAGTTTTCAAAGCGGCTGCATATTATATAAAAGAAATTTTTTTGGAATCGTATTGCATGGAGGCCGAATGGTTAATGTTGAAGCCCAACTAATTTTATAAACCTCGAGCCCAACGATATTTTCTAAAGCCCGAAGAGAAACGGTGTTTTCTTTTGCGTGAAGGATTTCAAATCCCGTTCAAGGTGATTTCAAGTCAAAATTTTATTTGTTGAAGGGTTGATTATTACATAAGCTGACATCAAATTATACTCAATACTGTGGAGCCGCAAACTAAGAGGGGTCGAATTATCTCCAGCAAATTATTTTTCAGTTGGAACAAATCAAGCGAAACCAAGTCCAATTCATACGCCCAGCCATTTCTTGGCAAAACGAGTTCAAAATTTTGTAATAAAGTCGATATTATTAAGTGATGGGAACGCTGTAGCCAAGACGGAGTCTCGACGTGTTTATGTTGCGAAGGGAATCTATAGGAGGATCCGAAAATCGTGGAGCTAAGGGAAAAACGCTGAAGGCTTGATTGCGATAGAGGGTGTTTTCACTGACCGGGAGACGAAATACTGGCTTGACAACCCTACTGAAGTTACTGGTGTGATTTGAAGGGCACACGTTTAGCTCGGACCATCAAAGAAACTTATGCGTGACATGGTGGTTTCCGTCGTATACAAGAGACATTCGAGGGGCGGCTATAGCGCCATCAGGATTGCGGGGAAGACGACTTATATGCATACATGGGCTCAATGTTGTTGTAGCCGCAGTGGTGGAGATGTTGAGCACACGTCGGACACTGTGGGATTGGAACCGAAAGTGATATTTGCCAAACTACCGTCAAAGGATCGTCACACTGTCTATGATAAAGCAGACAGAGTAAATGAATACGACCATTGTGCACAGGCAGTGGACAAAATAGAGCAGTCAACCACATAAAAGTTGAATATACCAGTGGCACGTCAGCGCCAGAAATTTTCAATACGTGGACAGAGCTATTATCCGAGAATTGCGGGACTGTGGCATCATTTCGTGGGAGGAGGCAGAGTCCGCGATGGCACAATTTGAAGACAAAGATTCAATTGCCACAACAACGTAAGAAGGGTGAGCATTTAAAATTCAAGGGCACAAACCAAACCCAAGTGACAATGGGTCAACCTACCACCTTCATTTCTATAATCTCGCACGCTTCTTGGGTTGGTAAAAAAAAAAAAAAAAAAAATTGGGTGATTAGAGACAAGACCAACCAACAATAATCGTAATACAGTGGTGGCAGCGTCCTGGAACAAGTAGCTGAAGTCACAATCAGACTGAGCTAACGTGCTGGAGGATACCCGCTGACAGAGACAGTAGTATTTTTGAAGTCATTTATGAACTAGAATATTACAGCAGTATGAGGCTGTAGCAGAATACACATTTCAAAGGAGGAAAAAGCTAACTGTAATTACTATACATGGCATGAATTCACATTATTTGTGATGTGGGACAACAAATATACCTACAGCAGGATCATGCCTTTCTAGGGAGATCGAATTGGTTGCAAGGCACCACCAAGACAAGCACTGCTGCGTTGTGTCCCAGAATTTCTACTATATCATGTCCTGGACTGATTCTCTTATAAATTATCAGCTTGTGGAGTCAAACTCCTATACCTTGTTGGACTGGATGAGTATTGACTGATATCAGTGCTGGAATATCGACTCAAGTAGACCATGCTATGTATTCCTATGGTAGCGTTACCTCTACACACGTACCAGGGTTATCTTTTTCATTATCACTGTTGTTTCTCCTTTAAGTAGATTAATGTATGGTTGTAGTATTGATCCTAAAAACATAGCAACATGATAACTAAATCAAGAACAGTTTTACCTACCAGTGTGCACTTAAACTGTTTGAAAATTTTCATCAAAGGCAAATTCCATGTAACTCAGAAATTTTGTGGGGGACAAATTGTATGGTGTTGAATGATAGGGTTTTAAAACACCTATTTAACCAACACAACAACGCCTCAGTGAACCATGACACACAACCAAAAACTAATCAGAACAACAGACCATTTTCAAGAGGAATATATGCCATTCTCCAAAAAGAACAGCCCAAAGATTTGCAGGGTGAGTTGGGGATTGGTCACAGAATTTTTGCACTGGGGACAAATTTGAAACACATGAAGATGACATGGAGAGTTTTGTCCAAACTAGATGAGTTTATTGAACTCCTGTCCACAATAAGCCAAGAAGAAGGGAAGAAATTGATTTGGGCTCTAAAACCTACTATGCTTGCTCTTATACAGCCCAAATTCCTGGAGGAACCTTGTGAAGGGGTCACACTCCCAGTTGCAGCTTGCCTCAGTAACATCATGAAGTTGACCGCACCTATAGCTCCATACAATGATGATGTTATGAGGAGGATTATGAGATTGATTGTAGAGACTTTTTCAGGATTTGGACAACAGTACAGGCTCTACCTTCGGGAAGAAGAAGGTTGAGATTTTATGGAGTATGGCCACAATCGAGACTTATGTCATCATGTTTGATCTTGAGTGTGATAACTTGATTCTGCAAATATTCCAATGCTTCTTCAACATTAGGAGACATCATTCTGACACTGTCATAGCACATATGCAGTCCATCCTGTCATCATGTATGAGAGACAGTGAGACCATTGGCCGAGAGTTGCAGACCAGGTTGTTGAGCGTTTGGAGGAGAGAGCAGTTGGTCTCACCTGCTGCTTATGAGCTAGCCCAAGGGCTGGTTGAGCAGAATATTGGGCTATTCAGGAGACAGTTGACCAGGGGGGAGCTGCTCCAGTTTGGTGGATCTGGCAGCAGAAATGAACTGAGGAGGAAGGGACTTTGCTTCATTTGCAAAGGACCATGGGGGCCGGATCACTCATGTTTGAGTGATGCAGATGTGGCGGTAGAGGCAGGACAGGAGGACATTCCTTTTGTATGTCAGGATGAGGACTCTTCTCCAGATGAGTCCATGGGATCAGATGATGATGCTTCTGGGGAGCGAGAGCAGTCATGCAAAGATGATGACAGTAGGTCGGAGCTGTATTCCAGTGTGCAGGGTGAGCAGTTAGGGGACTCTACGGGAGATACTCTTGGTGATGAGTCACTTGTGACGATTCAGCAAGAGCAGCATATGATGGAGCCTGAGTCAGCAGAGGAGGATCCTATGCACATCATGCATGATAGTCCTTTGAGGGACAGCCAGATGGAGGGTCACATTGAGTCTATGATGGATATGCGACTAACCTTGGGGTTAGCCACTGAGGAGGAGAAGTCAGATCCACAGACACTGAGCACGGTGACAGCATTTGCAGATCCATATCCTCTAGAGAGGTTGGAGGTTGATGGGATAGTTCTGCAAGGGGCTAGGGGACAACAAGAGCATTACATTCCCGATGAGAGGGATGAGCTGTTGGAGATGGTGGAGCATCCATCTTTGGGCCAACACATTGATGAGGTGCAGATAGATGTACATGCAGTCGGCAGAGCTGCAGTACTTTCAGTGAGTAGCACTCTCCAGGAGTACATCGATGGCGCTTGCAGCACATCTTGCCCACTTTGGCCCATTATAGAGAGAGGGGCTTTCTTCTACAGGCAGCTTTCGTTGGCAAACAAGTTAGAGCAGTGTGAGCTGATTACGGGTTGGCGACAACACTCCAGGCGTGTTCCATATGCAATTGTTGCTACATTGGATTCTTCTTCCAGGATGGATTGGCGGGAGATCATGAGTTGGTACCCTCTTGATGGTACGATATTCTTCGTAGGGAGCATAGTGGAGCAGGGGCCCTTAGACATGACCTATGATACAAATTCCAGTTGGCAGTGGGGCACAGATCGACATTTCTTCAGCATCCCATCCCGGTTTCAGGAGAGCAGGATCACCATTGGATTTAGTCAGGGGTTGGATTGGGGAGAGGTGATGAGTTGGTACACAGTTGGTGGGACAACATACACCGTCATAGATACAGCGCAGCAGGAGACGTGGTCTTCACCTCTTAGAGCATCAGTTATAGCCAAAGGCAGTACGCAGTCCGAGCCGTGGGACTTGGGCGATGATTGGCCATCATGGCATGGGGATCCGGGAGGATTGTTTGTTGACTGGTATAGTGAGAGATCAGTTTGGGATCCCGGCATTGAGGGGTCTATTCCGAGTGGTTTGACACAGGTGCATAACAACACCCAGAGGTTTGTATGGGATCCGGGCATTGGGTCTCAGTTGCAGCGAGCCAACAGAGTGGCCCACATATTTCAATTGCTTGAGGGCAAGCAATCTTGGGGCGTGTTGTTACACAGAATGTCTAGGCACCGCGACAATGGCTCAGATCGGGGACTGTCACCCTGATCCCCAATCACTCTATCTAAGCTGTCTCCTTGCAAGCTGAGGTAGACCCTAACAAAAATGAAGGAATAGAATTGGTTGCAATTCAACCAACTTAGAAGACACAGTCAAAGAACCAAGTACTTGATGAGATTAACGAGATTTCACAGATCAATTATATTAAAACCAGTGCCTTATGGAGTTAAAATATCCTGTTATGCAATTAAAGCCAAGTAATTGATGTATAACTGCTACTATGAAAACACAAATGACCACAATGATATTCAATAGAAAGCATCATAACCATTCATTAAAATACTTAAGCCAACAGCAAAGCTATCATGAAACGATCATTAAAAAATAAATGTCAGATGCTTGCAATGTTCCCGAATTTATAATGTTTCGAATAACCCAATCCAAAAATTAAAATGCTCTTATAGTCAAACTTAGGATAAAATTTTAAAAGTTCATTTGACTAAAAAAATTTTAGAATTTTTTATATATTTTATAATTTTTGGAATTTTTATATTTTTTATTATTTATTATTTTTTAAACAAAATATAAAAATTAACACTATGAATTAAAATCTAAAAACTAAGAAAAAAACAAATTAAAACAAAAAAAAACTAAAACTAACATTAAACTAAAAAATAAAAATAAAACTTAAAAGCTAAAAAAAAAATCGAATTAAATTTTGAAACTGAACTATAAGTTAAAAAATGAAACTCTAAAACTTAAACTAAAATCTACGTTTAAAACTAAGACTAAGCCTAATGTAATTAAACTAAAGTTAAATAACAAAATCGAAAATGAAATTAAAACCTAACTAAACCCTCCTTACAATCTAACTAAAATTAAAATCAAAGACTAACGCTATAAAAAAAATGAATCCGCACTTAAAAAAAAAAATTTAACACATATATGTTTGTCTTTTCATTTGCATGCGTTTTTTGTTTGTTTGTTCTGCAGGTGAGCTGGAGCACGACGGTGGAGGAGTGAAGAATTCAATGGCAAAGAAGGAATCAAGGGTTGATGCAGCGTTTATGCAGTGAATAAAGGAGTCGAAGGGAAGGGAGAAATCGACGGCTAGAAGAGGAGGTAACAAAGGACGGCAGAGGAGAAAGGAGAACGTTGAACAAGAATGTGCGGTCTCAATGGCAGGAGAAATGTCGTTTGCTACAGCAAAGGCAGATGCGTAGAGGAATGAAAGGATGGCAAGGAAAGTGAAGGCAAAGGAGGAATGGTTTCAGATCGATGGGTCTCAAGGGGAGATAGACGGTGGATATGCAGCGTGAGGAAACCTAGTTCAAAATTTGCCCAACAAACTTAAATTTCTTCCCATCAAAACTCAGATTTTTTGATGCTCTTTAAATCAAATATATGCAGATCTGCCATCAGTAGAGATTCTGAGGCCAGATCTCACCCTCGGGGGTTAGATCTAGCTCAGATCTTTAAAAAAAAAATTATGAGCAAACCCTGCAACCTGCAAAAAAAACCAGACAGATCCAAAAACTATGCACAAAAAAAAATTATTAAACCCTTACAGCCCTAAAAAAAATACAAATTTACAAGCTAATTTACAGATCTGAGACCCTCATGGCCAGATTTGAGCCCATTTCAGCACAATTTTGAAGATAGAAAATTTTTAAAGAGAGGCATAAGTCCTAGAAGACTTTGCAAAACCACAATTTCATTAGATAGCTTTGAGAGATTAGAAACAATGGGCTTTTTTAGATTTACGAAATCTGAGAGTCGGCTGGTCCAACTGAAGACTTCCCCAGACGCTCAAACCTTTTAAAAAAGATTCCCTGCACACTTAGATTTGAAATTTAGATTGACAAAGATTTAAGAAAATAGACATGAGACCTTTCAGAAAAATAGATAACTAGTTTTTTTCGTTAAATCAAAAATGTCATTTTATGAACCCAAAAAACTGCACAAGATACCTGTATGCAGATTAATCCATGAAGGCCATCAACCATAAAAATGCCAAACAAAGTAGCAGAGTTTAGAAATGAATCACCACATAGATCTGGAAAAGGAACACCAAAGTTTGTAACCCCAAATTATTTATACTTTATTCATCAAAAGAAATTACAAGAGCTTCCAAGAACAAGTGCACGATCCAAAGATCGGATGCAAATGTCACATCAAGACTTCTAATTTATAAGACAAAATCTCCAACAGCTAGTTCGGTTGATCCATGTCAAAATAATCTCGACTGTCGAAAAGATTTGATCATCTTTTAATCTGGACTGTCGAAATTATAAATTTGAGGAAAAACGAATTTATCATTTAATTTCATTTTAATTAACTCAAAAATAATATTTTTGAGTTAATTACCTCAAAATTTTGACTTTGACTTAACCACCTAGACCCAAGGGTCCAAAATTTCTTGAAATTCTCAATATTCTCTTGGCCTGGGGCCTTTAAAAATTCATTTTTAAGGACCAACGAATTTTGCCTTTGAAGGATTTTATACTCACCTAGGACCTAAAATTAATTAAATTTCTGGCTTAAGATTTTTTAATTAATTTGACCAGAAAATTTAATTAATTGATTGAGAGGGGATTTTAATTATTTTTCCAACCCTCTTTACATAAGATAAATACATTTAGACACAGAAGGGGGAATACCCATTCGTATAGACTCTCAAATAACTACCTAATTCTACGACTCAAAACATGATCTAGCAGACCAAGTAGCTTGTAATATAATAATCTAGCCAACTAGCTAGGATTATTCCCAAACTATTTTTACAAAGACTCGATAGAAAACATAGGACTCACTTAGCATGTTGATGACAAAATCCACCCTAGCTTTGGGGTGAGGCTGGAGAGGAAAACTCTGCCGATCACTTGTGTCGAAAAACACAAGTAAATCAGTGAGACAAAAAACCTCCTAGGATAGAAATCATCACCAACATACTAGGCTTACCTAGGTTGTTACATACATGATGGTCTTACTTAGATCATTTACATCATAAATATGCACGGGTTTCTACATTATTCATAAACTATCGACCGATGATGGAATTCGAATGTATGCCACCACGCGAACATGATGTGAATTTGCATTTGAAAAATAGTGTACGATTATGTAAGGTCACACAAAGTGTGGTCACTGTGTATGGTTGTCCGTAATATTCCCTTTAGTGTCACCCATGACAAGAGTTTACAGAGGGACTTCCGCAGTTAGAGCACCGACTACAGTGGCTGTGTTGGTGTCAATGAAGAGGCTCCGTGGCTTTTTGGAGGAGTTTCTATGTGGGGGGCATTCGCTTGATATATTCCATCATCCGAACAATTTGCCTTTCGTTCTGGTGCATTCCGACAACTTCCGGAAATTTGAGTTATTTATGGGCTTAACTCAGCTAATTACGCTCACGGTGGCATTCTGGGAAGAATACATGATAGAACACCTTAGTGTAATAGCTCATTGGAACTAGGACGAGGATACCTCCATGATGGGACAGTTGGACATGAGTTTCAGTGACCAGAGGAGACGTGGTAGCCGATTTACTCTTTTCAGCATTAAAAAGGAATATTTTAATAAGAGGGAAAAATGCTCCATGAATAAAATAATAATAAAATAATGCTCTAAAAGGCTCCAAGAGATCTATAAAAGAAAGGGAGGAGGCCATTGAGGGATATCTCGGGATCATGTTATTTTATTGTATGAGAGGTGTGAGACGTGGTTCTCTACTTCAGTCGTAGCCCTAGGACGGAAACCCTTGGGTGATTTGTGAGTGTTGGACGAAAACCCAACTCTCTTGAGGAGACTTCATTCAGAATTTTCGCAGAGCTTCAGGGATTAGTGTGAAGATCATTCAGATCTTCAACTTGTGCTTCAGTGGGTTCAATGACAGCTTTTGTCGTAGCCGATTTGCAAGTCTTCCTGTCGAGCCATCTACATCATTGCCGGTGTCATTCATCAATTGGGCCAGAGATCTTTCTGGGTTTTGCTCCGCTTGCTTGGCAAGCTCAGGTTCCGTTGTTCCTTTATGTTGATGTACTTTTTACAATGGATTAATAAAATGTCTCAGTGATTATATCGGCATCCATTGTGTTATATTGGTGGTTGTGTGTTTATTTCAATTTATTTTGCTGCTCAAGTCTATTTTTGCATTTTTAGTTAAAATACCCCATTTGAGATATTACACCTTGTACAACCTGACAATGGCGTCTCACATCTCCTTCGTGGTTCCCTTCTCTGTGATGTGTGGAACGATATGATCCCATACCCCATTCAGGACCATCCTATTAGCATTGGCCATGTCCTTCTTGTAATCATGTAACAAGATAGGATCTATTGGTACAACAACACTTGTTGTCACAAATTCCTTTTGACCATACTCATCCAAAAGGAATAGCATCTTGGCCTTCCAGATGCCAAAGTTGGAGGCTCCATCCAGCTTGTCTTGATCTTTCAATCCTAATGCAACCATTTCTAGAAAACTCTACGAAACTCAATAAACAAGATAAATCTTCCTCACTCCTCCAACTAGCAAATCAATCTGGAAACACTTAGTTCCCTCTGCAAAAACTAACTCGGCCTCCTACCACTAACTCACACCATCTGCGTGCAGCTCGCACTAAATCCTGCAACTTGCACCGACAACTGAGAAATGGTTCTAGAATTTCCTTCTAGCGAATACACTGCCTCCCTCTACCCTCTGAAGCTATTCGCACTTCCTCTAGCAATAGATCCAACAACTAAAAATGGAATTACTGCTTTAGATCTACGAATTGTGTAAACTAGTTGTTCGTTCCACTTGCTTCAACCCTCTTCTGCAGATAAATTGGCCTTTCTCTGAATCTGAGAATACTGGAGAAATGAAACCCCTGTGTGCCTTCCTCTTCCTTGCCCTGTGTTGATCTACTACTGCAAAACGCTATGCGCTAGATCTTCTCTATGAAATCTACTACTGCAAAACCCTTTTCGCAAGATCTGCTCTATTAAATCTGATCTACTCACTAGAAACCCTTTCCGGCAACCTCACTACCCACTGTTGCAACTTAGACAAATTGATTTTTCCTCCAATCACCTGGACTAGAAATTGATTTTTTTGTCTCTGCAATTTGCATTGCCTGACTAGGCCTACGTAGATCTAGTTTAATGTGCTTCAAATCTCCCTCTTGTTAATTTGGCATCTCAGGGACAAATTCCCTCCTTTCGACAGCTTTCCTCATCAAGAAAGACCCCTCCTAGCCCTTGGAAGAATTTAATTTGGTCAAGGAAAAATATAATTTTTAAGGAGAAAGACACAAGTGCACAAAAGTTCTGGTTGGCCTAAAAGACAAATTGGGTCTCCTCCACCACATATAAATACACATCATGTCACATCACTTTGGAGCATCATCAACACATCACATCTCTCTCCTCATTTGATTGGTTTGTACAGGTCTAAAATAAGGAGGTCCAAGCTCACACATGTGAAGGGAAGGAGGACAAATCTGTTTTCTGCATTGACTTTCTAAATTGGGGCAATTTGTCCAATTGTTGACCAACATTGACTTGGTTTGACTTGGAAAATTTCGATTTCAAAAGGCCAAATTGATTGGTGAAAAAGCCAGATTTTTCTAGGCAATTCAACTTGAGTTGACCGCAGACTTTTGACTAAGTTGACTACAGAAAATCTGAAGTTTGACTGTAGGCTCTCTCTCTCCTTTGACCGAGTTTTTGGAGGTTGTTTTGACTGATATTTGACCAGCAAGGAAGTTCGAATACTTTGACTATTGACCGAGCTGATTTGGAGAAGGTTTGACTATTGAACGTTGACTGGTTAAGAAATCTTTGACTCTTGTTGAATTTGACAAAAAAATGTAGATTTTGACTTTGGATCAGATTTGACTTTTGGCCTCATCCTAAGTCACCGGATACTCCTAAAATGCCCTCGAATCCCCGAATCCCAGTACCGGACACTTCCACGTACCGGATTCGGCCCCAATTCAAAGGATACGGCGTATCCTGACCGTACCCCGTTCGGATATGCCGTATCCCGTAAAACCGGATACGGCCGGGCCCACGGGTTCAAAAAAGCGTCGTTTTTTTATTATAAAGGGGGGCTTTTGCTCATTGTTTTTCACCAATTGAGGAGGATTTTTCAGGAGAAAGCATCAAGCCTATGGCCCTAGTATTTATATGTGATTCATGGTAATGTTAAATTCTTAAAGTAAAAGTGACATTCTCCTTAAGATTAAGGAGAATGTCACTTTTACTTAAATTTTTAACATTACCATGAAATGACTAAAGATGTTTGAGAGTGGTTCCGACCTCATTGGATTTCATATGGAGAAAGTAGAATTTTAGATCTCATTCAAAATCCAGCAGACTTATCAGTTTTTCAGGATTTCAGGATTGGGTTATTGCAATGTTTCCATCGAATTTTGTCATGTATTAAGGTATGGAACTCGTATTTAATCAAGAGCACCAATCCCTCTATGTACCTTGATGTTAGTGACATTGGTTGTCAAACTCCTCTATCATGACCCTACTAAAAATGTACCCATCACTCAAACAAAACCTTGACTATCTAAGATGATAGATAAATCTATGTTTAAATCAATGAATTAAGTATGAATTTGTGTAAAAAATATCTAATTTTATATATATATATATATATATATATATATATATATATATATTTTTAATAAAATAATATATAATGTATCGTATCCCAGAAGTATCCTATTCCGGGGTCACCGTACCCGTATCCGATTCTTCGAATCCCCATATCCCCGTGTCCCCGTATCCCCGTATCAGGTGACTTAGGGGCCCTCATCTCTCTTTGGATATTGGTTAGTAGATTTGGTTAGTCAAACTTGTTGACCTTTCACTCATTGTTGATGAATTGGAACATGTATCTCTTTGCTGAACATTTGATGACAATCTAATAGAAGAATAATTTTGAAAGGGTTTTACCCCTTGTAGGGTTTTTCCCTAGTCTTTGAACAAATCTTGTGTCTCTCTTGTTCTTGTTCTTGGTTGTCGTCTATTGCATTTGAATTACTTTTCTATCTACTATTGCTTATTGTCATTGGAAGATTGAATTTATTTGAAAAGTGATTGCTAATTGAAGAATAATTGGAATAAATGATTGTGCTAACCATAAAACACTAGAAAATTAGCATGGTATCAGAGTTGAGGTGAAGGAGCTAAGGTGGAGACAAGCCCAAGGAGACATGAGACAAAAGAAATCACCTTTAAAAGAATCTATTTGGAAGAAGCTACTTGGTCAAGATATCTACCTCATACGTCAAGGACACAGAGAAGTTGGGTGACTCATCTAATTTTGTTGCTTGGAAGATCAGGTTGGAAGTAACATTGGATGAAAATGATGTTTTGGAATATATGGAAGGAAAGTACCTAAGCCACCGGAAAATGCTCCTTCTGCTACCAAGGACAAGTATAAGAAAGGTGCGATCAAAGCCAAGAAAATACTTATTGATTCTTTGAAAGATCAATTGCTTACTTACATAGGAAAGTTGAAGAAGTCCAAGGATATCTATAACAAATTGGTTGGGGTGTATGAGGTCAACAATTTGAATCAAATTCTCTCCTTGAAAAATCAAATCAAGGACATCAAGATGAACAAAGGCGAAAATGTACAAGCATACTTCATGAGATTATCATAACTCACAGATCAATTGTTAACTGTTGGAGAATTTATGTTTGATAGAGAGCCAATCCTCGTTGCACTTCAAGGCCTTCCTCCAATTTGAGAGACATCCATTACTACTATAAGAAATAATGACAAGTTCCTAACATTTGATGAATTGGTTGGAAAGTGTACTCAAGAAGAAACCAAGATGATATCTAGAGGAAGGATTCAAAAGCATGAAGGAGAGCCCTCTACATTTGTTGCACAGGATAAGAAGAGGAAAGGAAGAGGAAGACCATCTAGTTCAAGAAAGTTTTCCCCTGAATTAGAGGACTCCAATAGAAGAGGAAGGGGAATTGAATGCTTCAATTTCCACAGGCATGCTCACTATGCCTGATACTGTCCGGAAAAGAGAGGTGCTCCAAGGTCCAACTACAACAACAATCGTGGCTTCAACAACAAGAAGTCTAATGATAGAAGAAGAGGAGATGATAGAAGAAGAAGAGATGCTCCTAATGATCGTGAAGAAGGCCATAATCCTCAAAAGAGATCAAGGAACTCAAGGTATGGATATAATGCAGTTGCTACTCAATTTGAATATATTCTTATTTCTACTCTTTCCAAATTCGTGTGATAGTTGGTTGGTACATAGTGGGGCCTCTAGACATTTCTCTGGGTATCGTGAAGTTCTCTCAAATCTGGTTGAGAGGGAGATTAATCTGAAGATCATTCTTGGGGATAACTCTACTTATCCTGTGAAGGGTTTTTGGTTCTGTCACATTTCATTTGGATTATGGGGAAACCATACTTCTTCATGATGTTATGTATGTACCGAGATTAAAGAAGAACCTTGTGTCTATATCTGCTTCGGAAGACAAAGGAATGAGAGTTGCCTTCACAAGAGGAAAGATCCTCACCTGGCCTATGGAATCTCGCACTATAAATGCATTCACCTTGGGATATAGAATTGAAGGACTTTATAGAGTCAATGGAAGACCGTTGCGAGCAATGGTACATGATAGAAACCATCAAAGTGAGTTATGGAACCAAAGGTTTGCTCATCTACACTATGATGCCCTGCCTAAAGTAAGAAGTGTGGTTTCCAGAATGCCTAAAGTTCAAACTAAGCATGACGGGGTGTATCCAGGATGTGCCAGTGGAAAGTGTTGATTTTCCACAATCCTGGTGTCTAGGATAGAATCTTACATCACTGACGCTACCAAACCAAGAATTACAATAAAGCTACTTTTCACAGCGGAATATAAATAGTAGTAAATCTACTAGTGCACAAAATATACACAACATTTTACACAAATTTGTACAATAACCCAACTTCAATATATTAATCAACCTGAATAATACAACATTCTAAGGCTCGTGTACCAAAGATAATGGCCCTCATACATCTACTAGTACAAGAATACAAAATTGGGGCTTGGTGTTTGTCCACTGACAACCAATCTACCCTCAACAAGACACTGACCATCTGGCTGATGTAGCGTGTTCTCTCAACTCCTCTCAGTCGTACCCTAGACCTGTCGGGTCCTTTGGTTCCCGATCTGTAGCACTGCCTCTATCAACGATCCAAGTCCATCTGGCCACTGAACCTCGGCAACCCAATCTGCTCACTTGTTGTGCCTTTGTCCATCAAGGGCACAACACATCGAGACTCCAGACGAGTTATTCACAACTCCGTTTGTGAACAACTCACAACTACCCACTGTTGCTCCTCAGCTACTAAGGGATTTCAGCCCACTATAGTGTTCCTGTGTTGCTCCAATGAAGGCTAACATAGGGCACGGAGGGCTGCCACCTATCACAGAAAGATGTCCATCTCCCGCAAAGAACACGAGCTAGGAGGACTCCGCATCTTCTGCTATAGATGTCATTTTCCACACACAAGTCTAGGGCCACTCAAAACTACTCCTAGTTGATCAAACCCTTGAGCTCTTCTTTTGCCACTCTAGCAACCATCTAAGTCCATGAAGATGGTGCACACTGGGCTCCAACTTGGGAACTATCACGCTACCCTCCAATAGGCCATAAATGCCCAATCCAATATCCACACTTGGTCCACTCTCACACTGCCCTCCAATCAACGTTGCACGAAGCGGGGACGAAGCGGGGATGTTTTTTGAAAGCGGAGACGCAGAAGCATCATTTTCCAAAAATTTATGAAGCGAAGCATTTCAGAAGCATCTAGTATATATATATATATAATATTTTTTTGCATTTATATTCAAAACAGACATCCCAAATACCATATTAGTTGTAGAAGACATGAAAACATGCATATTTTTACATAAATCAAGATAGATATGACATCCATGATTCCATTGTACATCAATAATTAATTATTCGAGCATCAACCATCTAGATTCTAGATCCTAGCAATTACAAACATACATCAAATTTTTAAGCATGATAAAACATTTAAGCATGTCGCATATTATAAAACATAAAACATTTAACCATATTATAAAACATAAAGCATATTATCTATCAAGTGAGCAACTGTCAACATTAGTCATGTCCAAAATTCAAATAATAATGTTTACAAAATAGGCCACTTGGCCACCACCAAGACAAAAAAGTTCAAATTCACAACAAGCCTACAAGTCTAATCTATGACAAAAGCAGTAAATTGTGAAAATACCTACTAATCTCTCCTCCTTCCACCACGAAGAGTATGCGACGGTGGGCCTCCATGTGGTGGCAATGAAGAAGATGGTCGTTGTGGAAGTTGTGGCACTGGAACTACAACTAATGAAGACAAAGCCCCTGCTATTGGTGTTGAACCATGGAACCTACGAAGCAACGGACCAGTGGGGGGTGGCATCTCAACTCGATCATCATCATCATGGATAAAAGCATCCTCTAATTGCTCTAATTGCAACACTCTATCCTCCAAATTGGCCTCCTCTGGATACCCGTCCCAAACCTTAAGGTCTTTATTATTCTTTGCATCATCACAGTAATGGGACAACAATCGCAAGTTGTAATGAACATAAACCAAGCTCTCTACCCATTGTAAACTCAACCTATTCCTTTTAACACTGGGGATGAAAGAATAAGAGCTCCAACACCTCTCTGCAGAAGAAGTGTTTACCACCTATGATAGCACCCGCAATGCCAAAGTCTGTAGAAGTCGAGTAGCACCTCCATGCATGTTCCACTACTCAATAGAAGAAAAACTCTCTCAATCTCTAATAGCATGCATGCTCCCAAATGGACCAGTGGAAAGCGTATAGCTGCTCAACTATTTTCGTACCGAGTGTGCCTCCTCTTCATCAGGGACTAATCTATCCAATGAAATCATATATTTTTCTAGGACATATGGATCTAGGTGTGGTTTTCTCTTGCTACCCACCCCCCGCCCCAAGTGTTGGTGTTGAAAGCCACGATGGACTATAGTATTTAGGTGTCAAAACATATGCTAATGCATGCAATGGAACATTTAGCATATCCCATTGTTTTACCACCTCTACACTAATATAATTGTACAAGGTGATATCTCTAGGCTCAACAATGTCTTTAATCTACCCCAACATGTTATCCATTTGCTCATACACCTCCCCAATTATTGGCTGATCTGAATATGCAAACTTGATCATGTAATAAATTGGTTTGGTGAATTGCAAAACATATTTAACCTGTAGCCAAAATAACATGTCAAGAATAGTGTCCTTGACTACATTAGCACCATCTCTATCAATGTTAATTTCCTCCCATGATTCAGCGGTGACCATATTAGTTAAAGTTTGTCTCACCTTCACTAACCGCCTAAAGGTGAGGTAATAACTTGGAAATCTTGTTTTTGCAAGTTTAAGCAACTGCAACTTGGAGCAAGTGCCATAAAAGTAGTTTACCCTTGTATGCCCTATGATAAATTTAATGAGTTGCTTCCCTCTCTTGTAAAGCTTAGTAATCCACCCAAATTCTTTATGCTTCACAATATCATGCATCAAAAGGTTCAATGTGTGCACCAAGCACCCAGACCAAAATATGTGTGGATAAGTACACTCAATAATTTTTCCTACTCCCTTACAATTTGTTGCATTATCTGTGATCACTTGAACCACTTTACTAGGACCAACATATTTGATTGATTGCAATAGGAGATCTACAATGTTTTGGGAAGTTGCACTGACAGAGGAGGAATCATGACATGTAATAAACACTGCACCACTAGCAGAAACACCAAGAACATTTATCAAATGTTGGTTTCTGATATTTGTCCACCCATCTGATACAATGGATACCCCACTATCCACCCACTCATTTGTAAAACGTGTCAAAGCTACTTGAACCTTTCCTTTTTCTCTTTCTAATAACACTGTTCTAGCTTTCTCATAGTTGGGGGACTTGTATCCTTTTGGGGCTTCATTGATGGCCTTTAACATTTCATGCCAATAGGGAGAGCGAAGCACATTGAATGGTACACCGCAAGCACAAAGAAATCAGACTATCTTTCCATCCACATCATCCCTCCCAGCAACATTAAGGAAATCCGCTATTGTTTTTTTACCTCCAGAGCTTGTAGAAGCACCAAGAGGAGATGAGCTACCAAATCTAGAGGTTACACCGTTACACTTGATTCAGATTGAGTTTTTTGTTTCTTGTTTTTTTGTTGTGCAGCCTCCTCTATTTAGATGTATTTTCTTTTTTGTTCAGTTGGAACCTTTGGGCAAATTGCTATCCCCACGACACCATTTTTTTCATCATTGTCCATCACCCCACAAAGATGCCTCCTCACACGAGTATATGAACCACTATATGGTTTTCCTCCATGACAACCATGAGGGCACAAAAACTTGTAGCTTCCACCACCTTTTCTCCCTTCAAGTTTGGTCACATAGTTCCACAAGGGTGTGAATGCAGCTTTCCCCTCTTGTGTTTCAATGTTTTCATCATCCCCTTCCTCTTCAAACCCTTCCTCCTCATCATACATTGGGTTACTCATATGGGGATCACTATATTGTTCTTCTTCATGTTCTTCTCTTCTATTTCTAGTCCCCCTTACCATCATCAAAACCAAGAGTGGAATGATACATAGAAGCCAAAAAAACATCATCTTTGAATATGAATATAGATGGTGGACAACCTGCAAATAAATGTACAAGAAGAAAGAATGGGAAAGTGTAAGAGAGGGAGGAGAGAAAATACAAAAAACAATGACCAAAAAATGAGAAAGTTTGGGGTTTGCACTTACCTCTTTAACTCTTGTAGATGGAAACCCTTTTTTACTCCTCCAATCTCCTCCTCCTTCACTCCTCCAAGCTCTTTTCAACTCTCTCTTCTCCAAGCTCTCTTCTCCTCTCTTTCTCTTCTCTTCTCTTCTCCAAGCTCTCTTCTCCTCTCTTCTCCAAGCTCTCCAAAAACACAAGTGAGCAAATGAGAGGTGAAAGAGAGCTTATATCTTTTTCATCATATCCCTAACCCAACACTAACCCACCCTCTAACCCAACTAACGTCAAAAATAAAAATCAAAAATCAAAAAAATCAATTTTTTTGCTGCATTAGTCAGATCCATACAGCGCTGTACGGAAGCGGTCGCGATCCTTATGGATCCGCCTCCGAAGCGCGTTGCTTCCGTATGGCAATCCGCCATACGAAACGCAGATCTGCCATACGGAATCGTGGATCTGCCATAGGAAGCACAATTTTTTTTGCGAAACGCATTTCGGAAATTATACAGCGGATCCCGTACAGTTTCATACGCACTGCATTTCGGGGGTTAGAGCCGGGGGGGATGTTTCCTGCAACATTGCCTCCAATAGACCATAAATGCCCAATCCACTATCCACACTTGGTCCACTCTCACGCTGCCCTCCAACAGCCACCTCATGGGTTGATGTGTCACTGCTGCAAAGTCTACAATCTGGTTAGGGCTAATATCAGTCCACATCAGCCCTAGATCCTTGCCTCTAAACCTCCTGTACCACTGCGGTTTTCTTCTCACTGTACGCTGTGTTGATTTTGTAGCACTGGAAAGTGTTCCAAGTCTCATATTTTGGGAAGAGGCTTGGACATCAGTGTCCTAGAGAACCCAAAAATCGTTTGTGGAAATTCCACTCAAATCATGCTTTATTAAAATAATTAATTATTTTAAAGTGATCCCTAAGTCTAAACAGAGGGAAATTAAATAATTAAAGGGTATTAATAAAGCAGAGTGTGAATCTTCTAGAAAATGAAGATCAAGTCATCTTTTAATCTAAGCCATTGATTAAAGATACAATCTGGGTCGTTGATTCATCAACGAGAAGACTATAAGAGAAGGCTTGAGGGTCATTTGGAAAGCAAGTCGGGCACATTCTCAGTACCAGAAGGAAATCAATTCTGAAGTAAGAGAATTCATTTTCAGAGGGTGAGGTTGTAGAGACAAAAGGAGGGAGAAGTCAGCAAAGACGAAGAGAAGGCAAGCAGAAGACGAAGAGGACGCAGCGCTGAGCAGCAGCACTGGCCCTCCACGCAAAGTGACGCAGTCCTGCGCAGAGGGGCCACACAGAGTGATGCAAAGGGAGGAGAAGTGCCTACCGTGTGTCGGGAATTCTTCCAAGGTGTTCGAAAAATTCATCTCAGGTATATGCTAAATATCTTCTCGTCATATATTTTGTAAACGATCTTTTCATTGCTGAAGATTAATATAAACCCTCATCTGTTGCACTGGTTTTCCCACATTGGGTTTTTCCGGTGACAATTGTCCAAAAATAACTGTGTTCATGTGGTTGTTTCTAATGTGTTATACATGTTCTATTTGTTCTTCTGCTTTAGATTAAAGTGAATGTTGCAGCTGTATTTATTTCAAAATTTACTGAAGCATTTGTAAATAACTTATCATAAATAAGTAGCCGAAATAAATCAATTACTGCAGTAGCATTTTCAGATTGAAAAAATTCACAAGCTGATCCCTTTACTGCCACCTAGGGACAAGTCTAAGGTGGTTTTGGCTCCTCCAAATAGCCACTACAACTTTTGCCCTCTCTGCAAAGATACCAAGGATCTGTTGCCTACAATACTGAGATAAAACCACACCAAAACTTGCACACACCAATGCAAAATTGTCCTACACTAGGACCTCATCCACTGATCCGGATCTTGGGGGGAGGCCCCCAAGATCTAAAAAGTTGAAATGGATCTAACAAGATCTGCAAAATTAGAATGCCACAAAAAAGAGAGAACACACTACAAATAAAACCACAAAAAAACTTGTTTTATTAAAACAGAGAATAACTGTAGAAGCTACATTGTGGTGGACAATCTGTCCTTTTACAAAGTTAGGCTTGCTATTTATAGCCTTTTTTTGAGTTACAATACTATGGGTAGATACCATAGGTGGATACCATGGGTAAATTCCATGTGTAGATGAATACCATGGGTGAATGAATATCATGGATAGATGTCACTTACAATACCATATGCGAAATACCATGGGTCTATGCCAATTACAATACCATGGGTAAATTCATGGGTGGATGAGTACCATGGGTGGATGCCATTTTCCATTCGGATCATCCACCTAGCATCACTTCAACTTAAATACAACATTCTCATACCTCAAATTTGGTGTACTCTTGTTGTAGGTTATGCTGATTGGTTAGGGCTTCTAACAATTCCCTGTTAGCCCTTCCTTTCACCTCCCCAAGGCCTCAAACAGTTGCAACATACCTCTCTTGTCTTGTTGCTACTACACATTGGTTATAGGATCAATCTCCAGCCTTGTTCACACTTTCGGCCCTCTCCAAGCAGTGGAACAGAGCTCAGCCCTCTGTCCATATATGGTACGAACCTACGGCTTCAACACGAGAAAAAAACCCCAAACAAGTCACAAAAGCAACCCATATTTGCACTAGAAGTCTCGGTTAGCCTGCTCCTACACTTGGCCTGCTCAAATAGCCATGAAGAAGACAATACACAACTCCTCCTTCCTTTGTTTGGGCTCCTTATCTCCGCGGCTACTTCAAAACTTGTATTAATATGAAGTGGTGCACATGGGATGTGAGAAATGTCCTCACACTTCTCTCTTTTTATAGTTTCCTCAAGGGCTCCAACGAATGCCCTTGGTGGGCTTGTCCAACTGTCATGAGGGCTAATCTTGCCCTAGCCGACCTTAAACATAAGCCACAAGCCCACAGTAACTTCAAAAATTAATATCTTCATTTCTACAACTTAGATTTCGATGATTTTCGATGCCTCTGGTTCATCTCGGTGTCCTCTATCATTCCATCACATGTAGAAGTCTCCTTATGGAATCACACCCATATGCTCAGGTGCAAAGCCCACAGGCTTGGGTTTCATGCCCACAAGTCACACTTGTGTGCCAACTCCTCCACAACCCTCAAGCCTAGGGTTTGGACTCTGGAGTACCTCACAAGCTACAAATCTCAACAAAAAGAAGTCAAGGGGACCATTCCCTTCTAAAAAAAGGAGAACCAGTGATACTCTTCAACTCATACATTCTGATTTATGTGGACCCATACCAGTAAAATCTTTGGGTGGCTATCTATATTACATAATCTTTGTGGATGACTTCTCCCAGAAGACATGGATATTCCACTTGAAGCACAAGGATGAAGCATTTGATATGTTCCAAGATTTCAAGGCACTGATACAGAATCACACAAGGAAAAGGATCATGGTCTTCAGGTTTGAGAATGGTGGAGAATATACTTCAAATGAGTTTGTTGACTTGTGTAAGAAGGCTGGAATCAAGAAGGAAACCATTGTACATTATAATCTCGAGTAGAATGGTGTGGCTGAAAGAAAGAACGAGACCATCATGGAAGTTGCCCGAACCATGTTGCATGATCAAAATTTGTCGAAGTTCCTTTGGGGAGAAGCCACTAATACAACAGTCTATATCCAAAACAGGATTCCTCATCAAGCCCTAGGTGATAAGATTCCCGAAGAAGTGTTCACGGGTGTGAAGCCCGATGTTGGACATCTGGGAATCTTTAGCTTCCTCGTGTACTTTCATGTGTCGAAAGACAAGAGAAACAAGTTGGAAGCCACTAGAAAGAAAGATAAGTTTGTTGGATATTGTGATAATTCTAAAGCTTTTAGGATATATGTGCCTAGTCAAAGGAATATCAAGTTTAGAAGGGATGTGACTTTCGATGAAGATGTTTCCCTTGGAAAAGCAAGGGACATTCCTCCACCTCCTCCTCCTCCTGTTGAGAAGTGTTGAGATTTTGGGGTAGCATCGGATGTGCTCTAGCTCCCAAATTTTGTGGAGGAGCTAGACTACATGATATCTCAAAGACCCAAAAAGCATTTAGAAGAATTCCATCAGGTTTAAGAGATTCAAATAATTAATCTATTTAATTAAGGACCCTAAGTTTAACTTAGGAAAATTAAAAGATTAAAGTGAATTAAATTAAACATGCAATGAGAATGAATTAAGTGACGCGGATCAAGCAACTTCTAATCTTAGCCGTCGATTAGAGATTAGATCACAGTCGTTGATGTTTCAACGAGAAAAGTATAAGAGAAGGGCTTGGGGTCAGTTAGAGAACACACACATTGGTGGAGCACTAAAACTAAGCTGAAATTCTAGGGCGTGGTTTGCTAAGAATTTCAAAAGTGTTTGCAGTGCAGCGAGGGGCAGTATTGGCAAGGGGATGATCTGATCCTAGGCCAAGAGTACAACAGCGGCAGAGAGGCAGCATACCGAGCATCGCAGAGGCAACTCAGAGCCACGTAGTCCAGCAGAGGCAACGCAGAGGCAGCCGGGGCCATGCAAGGCTAACGCAGGCCCAGTCAGGGCAGCACAAGGGCAGCGTAAGCCCTTCAGGGGTGACGCAGGCCCTTCCAGAGTAGTGCAGTGGTTGACGCAGACCAGGAAGGCTGACGCAGAGGGCTAAGGACCAGCATTGGGGTTTCCGGTAGGCCAGAAAGGGCTCGAGTTCTATAAATCCCATTTGAAGGTGTGAATCAGCCATAATTTCTATCTCCGAGAGAAAAAGGTATAGCTGTTGTGATTTCTCTTTAGGGCAAACCATCTCTAGTGCCCAGAACTTGTATTCAAAATCTGCTTGATAATAAAAACCCTCCAGAGCTAGCTGCACCGGTTTTCCCGCATTGGGTTTTTCCAAGGACATTTTTCCGAAAAATCTGTGTGTCACTTTGTCATATAAGCGTGCTATTCAGTAAATGATCTATATATGTAGGTTGTTATTTGTATTTACTTCGTTGTTATTCTGAATATTCAGATTAATAACTTGTGTATTTAATCAAGTAGGAGAAGTATATCGAGAATTACCAATAGGGTTTCTTAGATTAAGAAATTTTCACATGGTATCAGAGCAATTGCAGATTAAGCTAAATCTCCAGCAAATCAGCTGAAGAAATTTTTGCTGCAGAGTAGCAGCCGAAGCAGCAGAGACTCCAGATAGGGTAGTGCAGCACCAGGAGGACGCAGTCCCAACGGAGGCCACGCAGGGGCTAATGCAGTCCCAGCTAGGTGACGCAAAGGCAACGCAGAGCCTTCCAGAGGGACGCAGGAGCAGCCTGTGCTGTGTAGAGGCTACGCTGAGCCAGTTTGCTCACGCAGAGACCAGCCAGAGGAACGCAGTCCAGTGTTGAGTTGTTGTGCAGAGTTGTCGTGTTCCAAAAGTAGAGCTTCAGATCTTCAACAATTGCTGGTGTGGTGGAGATCCTGCCGGTGCAGAATTGTCTCTAGCTAAGTTGACAAAGAGCGGGAGGAGAATAGCTGCTCAGCAGATTTTTGTCAAAGAAATTTGAGGATCGATCGTAGGGTGATCAAAGAGAGTTGATTCAAAGGATTTGACAGATTTCCAAGGGAGAAAAACAGTTGTCAGAGGGAGCAGAGGGTGCCTTTCTCTCTAAGGACCCTAGATCAGAGTTTCTGTTGAGGGTAGCAACAGAAGCAGGGAGAGGAGGATCTGTTCCGACAGATTATTTCTGAGCAGATGGCGCCACACGGACTGCGTGATCAAGATAGGTTGGACGGCTTGTCCAACTTTTCTATCTGGAAGGCCAGAATCCTAACAGTCCTGGAGGCCTACGGTATATGAGAGCATCTTGGACACACCAACCGATGTGACTCTTCTCGTGAAGCATAATGAAGCAGTGGCACATGCCAAGTGCTTCATCATGGATGGGGTTAAGGATCATGTGGTACCACACATAGTCGAGACGAAGACGGCTAATGAGATGTGGAAAGCTTTAACCACACTGTATCAAGGGAAATCCGTCCAGAAAAAGATGCTTCTCAAGAACTAGATGAGGTTGTTTATGTTGAGGAAATTGATCCATTCCTCTTCAGGTTGCAGGCGATTCGAGATCAGCTGATTGCCATGGGGGTCAAGGTGGAGGATGATTTCATGGTGAGGACTGCTCTAAATGCAGTCACAAAGGATTGGGAAACGTTTTTCCAAAGCATCTTGGGCAGACAGGACCTTCCAAAGTGGGACGATATGTGGGCTATCCTCCGACAAGAGGAAATCTGTCGAATGACCAAGAGACAAGCTAGCACCGGATCAAGCAAAGTGAAGGAGGAGGAAGAGGAAGATGCAGCCCTAGCATCTAAGAAGCAACAAGGGAAAAAGAATCATGATCTATCTAAGATCAAATGTTTCCAATGTGGTGAACTTGGACACTTCGCCAGCAATTGTCCTCTAAGGAAGAAGGGAAAGGAAGCTTCTATTTCCAAGGTTGCGACAATTAAAGAAGACGATGGCTCCGAAGATGACGTAGCCATGAGTGCTCATGAACCACGGAAGTGGGGCGACATTGATCTGTAGAGCAGCGACAGATGGAGCTGGCAGGATCCTTGAGTAGCCCAATTCTTGGATCACATCCATGCTACGAGAGCCTTAAGACAACAGAGGGAATGACTGGAGCAGTGGGTGCAAAGGATCACAGATGGAGCAGAGGTAGAGGTTGGGACGCTGTAGAGGGAGCAACGTCATGCAGAAGCAACAGCAGCGTAGAGGCAACAACGCAGAGGAGGCATGCTTACGCAGTGCAAAGTTGCAGCAACGCAATGGCTTTAAGAGGACAGCGCAGAGCAGCAGCCTATGGAGCTTCAGTGATGAGACGCAACCCAACTGACTTGTCTGTCATTGGCCAGGGGTCCTTCAGTTGCTTACCCTCAACAACTAAGTTGCAGTGCACCAGCTAGCAGTGGCAGTGCTATGGGCGGCATGATGCAACAATTTGAGAGGGAATTGCAGTACGAATGTAGCAGTGATGGTGGCAGTAATGGGCAGCAGTATAGACTGCAGCAGTAGTGCATTCATGAAGGGCAGCAGGCCAAGCATCAGCCCGCAGACCGATGCCAGAGATCAGAGAAGTACTTCGGGGTGAAGTGTATTGCTAGAGCACATTCCTCGCTAAGAGGGAGTGTTGAGATTTTGGGGTAGCATCGGATGTGCTCTAGTCCAAGATCCAGAAAGCGTTTAGAAGAATTCCATCAGGTTTAAGAGATATTCAAATAATTAATCTTTTTAATTAAGGACCTTAAGATTAACTTAGGAAAATTAAAAGATTAAAGTGAATTAAATTAAACATGTGATGAGAATGATGTAAGTGACGCGGATCAAGCAACTTCTAATCTTAGCCGTCGATTAGAGATTAGATCACGGTTGTTGATGTTTCAACGAGAAAAGTATAGCTTGGGGTCAGTTGGAGAACACACACAATGGAAGAGCACTGAAGCTAAGCTAAAATTCTAGGGCGTGGTTTGCTAAGAATTTCAGATGTGTTTGCAGTGTAGCGAGGGGAAGTATTGGCAAGGGGATGATATGATCCCAGGCCAAGAGTACAACAGTGGAAAAGAGGCAGAATACCGAGCAGCGCAAAGGCAACTCAAAGCCACGCATTCCAGCAGAGGCCACGCAGAGGCAGCAAGAGCTACACAGGGCTGACGCAGGCCAAGTCAGGGTAGCGTAAGCCCTTCAGGGGTGACGCAGGCCCTTCCAGAGCAGCGCAGTGGTTGACGCAGGCCAGGAAGGCTGACGCAAAGCGTTGAGGAGCAGCGCTGCGGTTTTCGGTGGGCCAGAAAGGGCTCGAGTTCTGTAAATCCCATTTGAGCGTGTGAATCAGCCATCTTTTCTGTCTCCGAGAGAAAAAGGTATAACTACTGTGATTTCTCTATAGGGAAAACCATATCTGGTGCCCAGAACTTGTTGTATTCAGAATCTGCTTAATAATAAAAACCCTCCAGAGCTAGCTGCACCGGTTTTCCCGCATTGGGTTTTTTTGGGGACATTTGTCTGAAATATCTGTGTGTCACTTTATCATATGAGCATGTTATTCAGTAAATGATCTGTATATGTAGGTTGTTATTTGTATTTACTTTGTTGTTATTATGAATATTAAAATGAATACTTGTGTATTTAATCAAGTAGGAGAAGTAAATCGAGAATTAACAATAGGGTTTCTTAGATTAAGAAATTTTCACAAGAAGGATGATGACATGGACCCACTAAAAGGTCCTTCTATGTCCGAGCCAGAGAAATATGTTGCTAATGGTCGCATGGAACTTATGGACCCCTTGGATCCTCCTCCATGTGATCCCCCTACGAGGACAAGACCACTTTGGCTTCATGATACTTTACAGGATGCTGAAAGACATGTCACTGCCAGGGGAACCTTTAGAGAAACAATGAATCCATGCTGATACCAGGGATATGTTGGAGCTATGAGCACTATCATATAGGTTGAGCCTCCCATCTTTGAAGAAGCAATGAAAGAACAGGTTTAGAAAGATACCATGGCCAAAGAATAGGAATCTATCATGAAGAATGATGTGTGGGAAGTGGTTCCGAGACCCAAACGAAAGTCTGTTGTGACTTCTAAATAGTTGTACAAGATCAAACATGGAGTTGATGGGAGTACTAAGAAATACAAGGAGAGGTTCATGGCTAGAGGTTTCTCCCAGAAGGAGGGAGAATATTATGATGACATCTTTGCACTTGTTGCCCGCTATACCACTATTAAATCTATTGTTTCTATTATTGCTAGCCAAGGATTGACACTTCACTAGATGGATGTGAAGACTACATTTCTTCATGGCATACCACAGGAAGAAGTATATGTTGAGCAACCATACGGTTTTGAAGTACATGACAGGAAGACTCGCGTTAGCAAGTTGAAGAAGGCACCTTATGGATTGAAGCAAGCCCCCAAAGCGTGGTATGCCCGTATTGATAGCTACCAAGCTAAGTCACCTGATACGGGGATACGGGGATTCGAAGAATCGAATATGGGTACAGTGACCCTAGAACAGCATACTTCTGGGATACGATACGTTATATATTATTTTATTAAAAAATATATATATTTTAAAATATAAATATATATATATTAAAAATTAGATATTTTTTACACAAATTCATACTTAATTCATTGATTTAAACATAGATTTATCTATCATCTTAGATAGTCAAGGTTTTGTTTGAGTGATGGGTACATTTTTAGTAGGGTCATGATAGAGGAGTTTGACAACCAATGTCACTAACAACAAGGTACATAGAGGGATTGGTGCTCTTGATTAAATACAAGTTCCATACCCTAATACATGACAAAATTCGATGGAAACATTGCAATAACCCAATCCTGAAATCCTGAAAAACTGATAAGTCTGCTGGATTTTGAATGAGATCTAAAATTCTACTTTCTCCATATGAAATCCGATGAGGTCGGAACCACTCTCAAACATCCTGAGTCATTTCATGGTAATGTTAAAAATTTAAGTAAAAGTCATCCTTTTACTTTAAGAATTTAACATTACCATGAATCACATATAAATACTAGGGCCATAGGCTTGATGCCCTCTCCTGAAAAATCCTCCTCAATTGGTGAAAAACAATGAAATTGGTGAAAAACAATGAGCAAAAGCCCCCCTTTATAATAAAAAAACAACGCTTTTTTGAACCCACGGGCCCGGCTGTATCCGGTTTTACGGGATACAGCATATCCGAATGGGGTACGGTCAGGATACGCCATACCCTATTCGAATACGCCGTATCCGTTGAATTGGGGTAGAATCCCGTACGTATACGTACCCGATACGGGGATTCAGGATTTGTGGCCCTTTTAGGCGAATCCGGTGACTTAGCTACCAAGTGAAATTTGGATTCACGAGAAGTAGTGTTGACCTAAACCTTTACTTCAAATTGGTCCAAGGTATGCCCCTTATTTTGGCTTTAAATATTGATTTATTCTTCACAGGTAGTGTGCCTCTAATGCTTGAGTGCAAGAGGGATTTGGCCTCTGAGTTCGAAATGAAAGACCTTGGATTGATGCATTACTTCCTACGCTTAAAGGCGTGGCAAAGTCCCAATGAGGTTTTCCTTTATCAAGGAAAATATGTTGTGAAACTGATGGAAAGATTTGGAATGGTAGAATGCAATGTATAAATTTCTGAATCTTAATTCTTATGCAAAAATTATTTCTGTTAATCCGATTAAGCTTCTCCTACTTATACAAGTTATCAACTGAATAAATTCAAGTTAACATCAAAGCAAAACACATAACAGATCTCTACCAATTCAAATCTAGAATAAGCACATGCACACATAGACAAATTGATGGTTATTTCTGGACAAACAGTCCCTGGAAAAACCCAATGTGGGAAAACCAGTCTCTGGCTGTTGGAGGGCTCTATTTTTAAGAATATTTTTGAATACACAACTATGGGTTCCAGATTTGGAAAACCCTACAGAGAAAACTCTAGATTTGTAGCACTTGGCTGATCTAAGACCAACAATATTGATTGATCCACACCCTCAAACGGGATTTACAAAACTCAGCCAGATCTAGGTCTAGAAACCCCAAATCTGCCCCTGAAAGACACTGCGTCGGCCTCTCTAGGCCTCCAAATGCTCATCGCTGTCACTGGAAGGGACTGTGTTACCCCAGACTGGGTGACACAGCCACTACGCTGCCCCTAAGGATCTCTGCGTAACCCCTGAAGGGTTTCTTGAAAATCACGTTGTCCTTGTTGTTGCTGTTGTCGTCTACTGTCTTTCCTGATCTCTTCTCTGCTTCTTGTGTATTCTAGACCCCGGGATTAGATCATCCCCTTGGTCTAAATTCCCCTCTCTGCAACTGAAACACTTGAGAATTCTTAGCAACCTCGCCCTAGAATCTCAGCTTAGCTTCAGTGCTCTGCCTCTTTGTTTCTTACAAATGACCCCAAGCCTTTCCTTTATACTTTTCTCGTTGACAAATCAATGGCCAAGATTAAATCTTTAATCAATGGCTAAGATTAAAAGAAAGCTTGATCCGTGTGACTTAAGACAATTTTATCACATGTTTAATTAAATTCACTTTAATTATTTTATTTTCCTAAGTTTTAACTTAGGAAATACATTAAAATAGTTAATTAATTTAATATCTCCTAAACAAGATGAAATTTCCCAAATCCATTTCTGGGTCTTGTAGATCAGGTGAACTCTAGTCCTTCCTCAAAATTTGGGACCTAGACCACAATTCATGCTACACCAAATACACAAAATATCAAGACTCCCTCTTAGCATCAAGGGTGTGCTCTAGCAATACATCACACTTATGCATTACATGATTTTGGGCACTGGTTATATGCTACTGAAGCTTGGTCTCCTGCCACTCAACTCTGCACTACTGCTGCCCATGACTCTGCCACTGCCACTGCAACCACTGTACTACAGATCCCTCTCAATATGTTGCATCTATACTGCTCATAGCACTGCCACTGCTGATCTGCTGCACTGCAACTTCAGTTGTTGAGAGAAACAACTGAATCTCCTGCCCAATCTTTGACAAACAAGTCAGATGGGCTACATCCTCATCGCTAAAGCTCCATAGGCTACAGATATGTGTTGGCATCTAAAGAACGATGCACAACTACAGCTCTGCCTGCGTAATCAAACTCCCTCTACACTATTGAAGTCACAACAGCTCCTTGTGCTAAAATCAATCATGCTGTTGTTGCACTGCGCTGTCCCTCTAAAGCTCTCTGCAATGCTGCAACTCTGCACTGCGTAAGCAGCACTGCTCTGCGCTGCTGCTGCTATGCTCTGCGTTGCTCCTCCCAGCCTCCAGATCTACCTCTACCTCTGCCTCATCTATGATCTATGCACCCACTGCTCCACTTGTCCCGCTACTGTCTTAAGGCTTTCGTAGCTCACTTGTGATCCAAGAGATGAGCTGCTCAAGGATCCCGCCGTACTTCCATGTAGCTCCTCTACATGTCCATGTCACCCCACCTCTGTGGTTCATGAGCACTAATGGCTACATCATCTCCTCACCCATCATCTGCCACCGCTGCTTTGGAAGAAGATGCTTCCTTGTCCTTCTTCTTTACTGGACAATGGTAGGAAAAATGTCCCATTTCACCACATTGGAAGCACTTTATCTTAGAAAGATCCTTCTTCTTCTTCGGCCATTTCTTCGATGCCAAGGCTCCATCTTCCTCCTCTTCCTTCTTAACCTTGCTCAACGCAGGGCTATGCTGATTCTTGGTGAACCTTCGTAGTTCTTGCCGTAGGATCGACCACAAGCTGTCCCAATCTAGGAGGTCCACTCTGCCCAAGATACTTTAGACAAAGGTTTCCCACTCATTCGTGACTGCATTGAGGGCAGTCCTGACTATCACTGCATCATCTACGATTGAACCCGTTGCAATCAGTTGATCCCTGATTGACTGCAATCTGAAGAGGAAATGCTCGATGTCTTCTCCCATGGAGATCATGAATCACCTCATTTGGGCCTCCAATAGCATCTTTCTTTGGACTGATTTTCCCTCATATAGGGAAGTCAAGGCCTTCCACATCTCATTAGTTGTCCTCTTCTCAGCTATGTGTGGCACAATATGATCCTTGATATTGTCCATTATCAGCCGCTTGGCATGCCCAATAGCTTCTCTATGCTTCCTTAGGAGATCTGCATCTGTCGGCGTGGCCAGGGTCTGCTCTGCATGATCTCTTAGAACATATGCCTCTAGGACAATCAGGATCCTAGCTTTCCATACCGAAAAGTTTGAGAGGCCCTCTAGCCTATCCTGATCACGCAATCCATGAGGAGCCATCTGCTCAGAATGTGTCGGAGCTCCTCTTCTCTATGCTAGAGATCTTGGATCTAAGGTCCTTTTCGAATTGGGAACCCTCTGCTCCCTCTGACACTTGATTTCCCTCCTTGGAAATCTACCAAATCAACTATGATTCAGCTTCTTCTTTGATCCTCTGACCAAACTGCAAGTTTCCTTTGGCAAGAAACTCTCTGAGAAGCTGATCTCTTCCCAAACTTTGTCACTTGTACTAAGGTTAAAAATCTGAAAACTTCAGAAGTTTAACCCCACCAGCACTTCTGAAT
This sequence comes from Pinus albicaulis, assembly GCA_034641835.2. Lineage (NCBI taxonomy): Eukaryota > Viridiplantae > Streptophyta > Pinopsida > Pinales > Pinaceae > Pinus > Pinus albicaulis. The sequence continues at coordinate 934,947,891 of CM076581.1, read as the reverse complement.
TTCTGCAACTTTTTTGCAGACTTTTTCTGGATCTGACAGATTCAGATCTGAATCACACTGGCTGGCTTCAGACCCAACCAACGTTGTTTCTGAGTTGCCTCTGCGCAGTAATTGTGTGGGCTTGCTAGGACACAGCGCTGGACAACGTCACCCTTCCCTTTGCGTGAATCTCATCCTGAAAACTGCATTGTTCCTTCAGATCTGCGTTTCTGCTGCCTTTCCAGCTGCTTTCTGTAGCTAGATCCTTCAGATTCTTCAGCTGGTGACCCTTCTAGATCTGCAATTGCTCCGATACCATGTAGAAATTTTTGAATCTTAATTCTTATGCAGAAATTATTTATGTTAATCCGGTTAAGCTTCTCCTACTTATACAAGTTATCAACTAAATAAATTCAAGTTAACATCAAAGAAAAACACATAACAGATCTCTACCAATTCAGATCTAGAATAAGCACATGCACACATAGACAAAGTGACAAGTTATTTCTGGACAAACTGTCCCCGGAAAAACCCAATGTGGGAAAACCGGTCTCTGGCTGCTGGAGGGCTCTATTATTAAGAATATTTCTGAATACACAACCCTGGGTTCCAGATCTGGAAAACCCTATAGAGAAAACTCTAGATCTGCAGCACCTGGCTGATCTAAGACCAACAATACTGACTGATCCACACCCTCAAACGAGATTTACAGAACTCAGCCAGATCTAGGCCTAGAAACCCCAGATTTGCCCCTGAAAGACACTGCGTCAACCTCTGAAGGCCTCCAAATGCTCAGCGCTGTCATTCGAAGGGACTACGTTACCCCAGACTGGGTGACACAGTCACTACGCTACCCCTAAGGGTCTCTGCATATGCCCTGAAGGGTTTCCTGAAAATCACGTTGACCTTGCTACTGCTGCTACAGCTGTTGTCGTATGTTGTTGCTGTCGTCTGCGCCTGCTGCTGCTGCTGCTACCTTCCTCTGCGCTGTATTTCCTGATCTCTTCTCTGCTTCTTTTGTATTCTAGACCCTGGGATCAGATCATCCCCTTGGTCTAAATTCCCCTCTCTGCAACTGAAACACTTGAGAATTCTTAGCAACCCCGCCCTAGAATCTCAGCTTAGCTTCAGTGCTCTGCCTCTGTGTGTCTTACAGATGACCCCAAGCCTTTCCTTTATACTTTTCTTGTTGACAAATCAACAGCCAAAATTAAATCTTTAATCAATGGCTAAGATTAAAAGAAAATCTTGATCCGTGTGACTTAAGACAATTTCATCACATGTTTAATTAAATTCACTTTAATTATTTTATTTTCCTAAGTTTCCACTTAGGAAATACATTTAAATAATTAATTAATTTAATATCTCCTAAACCAGATGAAATTTCCCAAATCCTCAGGTGAACTTTAGTCCTTCCTCAAAATTTGGGACCTAGAGCACAACTGATGCTACCCCAAATACACAAAATCTCAACATGCAAGTGCATGGCCACACCAATGGAGATGAACTTCAAGAATTTATGTGTAGATGCTGCAGGACATGACTTGGCGAATACCTATGAGTATCAATAGTTGATTGGGGCATTGATGTTCCTTGTGAACACCTGTCCGGACATATGTTTTGCAATTAACACTTTGAGACAATTCATTACTAAGCCTCTTCATGCACACTCGATTGATGCCAAGCATGTGCTGAGATATTTGCATGGGATGATATATCTTGCTCTGAGATATACTGCCAATGATGTGAGACTTCATGGGTATATTGATGCTAACTGGGTCGGAAATGTTATTGACAGGTAGAGCACATCAAGATGTTGCTTTAGATTGGTTTATTCCATGATATCTTGGATGAGCAGGAAACAAAAGTTTGTAGCTTTAAGCACGGTCGAGGCAGAATATATTGTAGCTAGCATGGCTAGCTGCGAGGTAGTATGGTTGAGGAAGCTCTTTCGAGGGTTGTTTGAGCAGGTTTTGGATATGACAGTGATATATTGCGACAACAAGATTGGGATCTGATTGGTAGAGAATCCCATATTTCATGACAAACACAACCCTATTGAGATATGGTATTACTATATACGAGACATGGTGTAGAGAGGAGCCATAAGACTCCATCATATTTCGACTAATGATAAGATAGCAAACATTCTCACAAAGGCTTTGCCAAAAGGGAAGTTCTTAGTCTTTAGCGAGCAGCTTGGACTGTTGGATGCGACCATCCCGGGTAAGGGTCCCGGTTGATCGAGGCCACTGAGCTATGATCTTCCTGTAGAGATTTCTGAGTCTTAATTCTTATGCAGAAATTATTTCTGTTAAATTGGTTAAGCTTCTCCTACTTATACAAGTTATCAACTTAATAAATTCAAGTTAACATCAAAGCAAAACACATAACAGATCTCTACCAATTCAGATCTAGAATAAACACGTTGCACACATAGACAAGTGACACAGTTATTCTGGACAAACTGTCCCTGGAAAAACCCAATGTGGGAAAACCCGTCTCTGGCTGCTGGAGGGCTCTATTATTAAGAATATTTCTAAATACAAAACTCTGGGTTCCAGATCTAGAAAACCCTACAAAGAAAACTCTAGATCTGCAACACTTGGCTAATCTAAGACCAACAATACTGACTGATCCACACCCTCAAACGGGATTTACAGAACTCAGCCAGATCTAGGCCTAGAAACTCCAGATCTGCCCCTGAAAGACATTGCCTCAGCCTCTGAAGGCCTCCAAATGCTCAGTGTTGTCACAGGAAGGGACTGCGTTACCCCAGACTGGGTGACGCAGTCACTACGTTGCCCCTAAGGGTCTCTGCGTAACCCCTGAAAGGTTTCCTGAAAATCACGTTGTCCTTATTGTTACTGCTACTGCTGACGTCTGTTGCTGCTGCTGCTGCCATCTGCTGTTGCTGCCGCCTGCTGCTACTGCTGTCTGCTGCTGCTGCTTCCTTCCTCTGCACTATCTTTCCTAATCTCTTCTCTGCTTCTTGTGTATTCTAGACCCCGGGATTAGATTATCCCCTTGGTCTAAATTCCTCTCTCTGCAACTGAAACACTTGAGAATTCTTAGCAACCCCGCCCTAGAATCTCATCTTAGCTTCAGTGCTCTGCCTCTGTGTGTCTTACAAATGACCCCAAGCCTTTCCTTTATACTTTTCTCGTTGACAAATCAACGGCCAAGATTAAATCTTTAATCAATGGCTAAGATTAGAATAAAGCTTGACCCGTGTGACTTAAGACAATTTCATCACATGTTTAATTAAATTCACTTTAATTATTTTATTTTCCTAAGTTTTAACTTAGGAAATACATTAAAATAATTAATTAATTTAATAGCTCCTAAACCAAATGAAATTTCCCAAATCCATTTCTGGGTCTTGTAGATCAGGTGAACTCTAGTCCTTCCTCAAAATTTTGGACCTAGGGCACAACTGATGCTACCCCAAATACACAAAATCTCAACACTCCCTCTTAGCATCAAGGGTGTGCTCTAGCAATACATCACACTTATGCATTACATGATTTTGGGCATTGGTTCTGTGCTGTTGAAGCTTGGCCTCTTGCCACTCAACTCTGTACTGTTGCTGCCATTCTGTACTACTGCCCATGACTCTGCCACTGCCACTGCAACCACTGTATTGCAGCTCCCTTTCAATATGTTGCATCTGTGTTGCTCATAGCACTGCCGCTATTGATCTGCTGCACTGCAACATCAGTTGTTGAGAGAAACAACTGAATCTCCTGCCCAATCTTTGACAAACAAGTTAAATGGGTTGCTTCCTTATCACTGAAGCTCCATAGGCTACAGATCTGTGATGGCATCTAAAGAACGATGCACAGCTACAACTCTGCCTGCGTAATCAGACTCCCTCTGCACTACTGAAGTCGCATTAGCTCCTTGTGTTGAAATCTATCACGTTGCTGCTGCACTGTGTTGTCCCTCTAAAGCTCTCTACGCTGCTGCGGCTCTACACTGCATAAGCAACACTCCTCTGCCCTGTTGAAGTCACATCAATCTTTGCGCTGCTACTGCTTCTACGTTGTTGCTGCTATGCTCTGCGCTGCTCCTCCCAGCCTCCAGATCTGCCTCTACCTCTGCCTCATTTGTGATCTATGCACCCACTGCTCCATTTGTCCCGCTACTGTCTTAAGGTTGTCGTAGCTCGCTTGTGATCCAAGAGATGAGCTGCTCAAGGATCCCGCCTTACTTCCATGTAGCTCCTCTACATGTCCGTGTCACCCGACCTCCATGGTTCATGAGCACTCATGGCTACATCATCTCTTGACCCATCATCTGCCACCGCTGCTTTGGAAGAAGATGATTCCTTGTCCGTCTTCTTTTCTAGACAATGGCTGGCAAAATGTCCCATTTTGCCACACTGGAAGCACTTGATCTTGGAAATATCCTTCTTCTTCTTTGGCTGCTTCTTTGATGCCAAGGCTGCATCTTCCTCCTCTTCCTTCTTAACCTTTCTCAACGCACGGTTGTGCTACTTCTTGGTGAACCTTCGTAGTTCTTCTTGCCGCAGGATCGACCACAAGTTGTCCCAATCTCGGAGGTTCGCTCTGCCTAAGATACTTTGGACAAAGGTTTCCCACTCATCTATGACTACATTGAGGGCAGTCCTAACTATCACTGCATCATCTACGGTTGCACCCATTGCAGTCAGCTGATCCCTTGGTCATCATGAATGACCTCATTTGGACCTCCAACAGCATCTTTCTTTGGACTGATTTTCCCTCATATAGGGAAGTCAAGGCCTTCCACATCTCATTAACTGTCCTCTTCTCAGCTATGTGTGGCACAATATGCTCCTTGATACTGTCCATTATCAACCGCTTGGCATGCCCAACAGCTTCTCTATGCTTCCTTAGGAGATCTACATCTGTCGGCATGGCCAGGGTCTGCTCTGCATGATCTCTTAGACCATATGCCTCTAGGGCAATCAGGATCCTAGCTTTCCATACCGAAAAGTTTGAGAGGCCCTCTAGCCTATCCTGATCACGCAGTCCATGAGGAGCCATCTGCTCAAAATGTGTCGGAGCTCCTCTTCTCTATGCTAGAGATCTTGGATCTAGGGTCCTTTTCGAACTGGGAACCCTTTGCTCCCTCTAACACTTGATTTCCCTCCTTGGAAATCCACCAAATCAACTATGATTCAACTTCTTCTTTGATCCTCTAACCAAACTGCAAGTTTCCTTTGGCAAGAAACTCTCTAAGAAGTTGATCTCTTCCCAAACTTTGTCACTTGTGCTGAGGTTAAAAATTTGAAAACTTCAGAAGTTTAACCCCACCAGTTCTTCTGAATTTCTGCAGACTTTTTCTGGATCTGACAGATTCAGATCTGAATCACACTAGCTGGCTTCAGACCCAACCAACGTTGTTTCTAAGCTGCCTCTGCACAGTAATTGCATGGACTTGCTAGGACACATCTTTGGACAGCGTCACCCTTCCCTCTGCGTGATTCTACTCCTAAAAACTGCGTTGTCCCTTCAGATCTGATTTTCTATTACCTTTCCTATTGCTTTCTGCAGCTAGATCCTTCAGATGCTTCAGCTGATGACCCTTCTAGATTTGCAATTGCTCTGAAACCATGTAGAAATTTCTGAGTCTTAATTCTTATGCATAAATTATTTTTGTTAATCCGGTTAAGCTTCTCCTACTTATACAAGTTATCAACTAAATAAATTCAAGTTAACATCAAAGCAAAACACATAACAGATCTCTACCAATTCAGATCTAGAATAAGCACATGCACACATAGACAAAGTGACAGTTATTTCTGGACAAACTGTCCCCAGAAAAATCCAATGTGGGAAAACTAGTCTCTAGCTGCTAGAGGGCTCTATTATTAAGAATATTTCTGAATACACAACTCTGGGTTCCAGATCTGAAAAACTCTACAAAGAAAACTCTAGATCTGCAGCACTTGACTGATCGAAGACCAACAATACCGGTTGATCCACACCCTCAAACAGGATTTACAGAACTCAGCCAGATCTAGGCCTAGAAACCCCAGATCTGCCCATGAAAGACTGTGTCAGCCTCTGAAGGCCTCCAAATGCTCAGCGCTGTCATTGGAAGGGACTGCGTTACCCCAGACTGGATGACGCAGTCTCTACGTTGCCCCTAAGGGTCTCTGCATAACCCCTGAAGGGTTTCCTGAAAATCACGTTGTCCTTGTTGCTGTTGTTGCTGCTGCTACCGTCTGCTACTGTTGTTGCTGCCGTTTGTTGTTGCTGCCACTGTCGTCTGATGTTGTTGCTGCTCTTGCCTTCCTCTGCGCTGTCTTTCCTGATCTCTTCTCTGCTTCTTGTGTATTCTAGACCCCAGGATCAGATCATCCCCTTGGTCTAAATTCCCCTCTCTGCAACTGAAACACTTGAGAATTCTTAGCAACCCCACCCTAGAATCTCAGCTTACCTTCAATGCTCTTCCTATGCGTGTCTTACAAATGACCGCAAGCCTTTCCTTTATACTTTTCTCGTTGACAAATCAATGGCCAAGATTAAATCTTTAATCAATGGCTAAGATTAAAAGAAAGCTTGATCTGTGTGACTTAAGACAATTTCATCACATGTTTAATTAAATTCACTTTAATTATTTTATTTTTCTAAGTTTTAACTTAGGAAATACATTAAAATAATGAATTAATTTAATGTCTCCTAAACCAGATGAAATTTCCCAAATCCATTTCTGGGTCTTGTAGATCAGGTGAACTCTAGTCCTTCCTCAAAATTTGGGATCTAGAGCACAACTGATGCTACCCCAAATACACAAAATCTCAACACTTCCCCCCTTGTCTGAGCTCCCAGGTTGAGGAATTGAGCTTTAGAGCTCCTGGGTTTGGGGGAACTTTGGACAATAGGATAGGGTGTGATCCTTACCCGTACGATAAGTAGATCTCACCTATTGTCACTGTAGGGCATGTGAATGATCCTTGTCATTTATGACAAGTGGGTATCTCCCCCTACCATCAAGTATGGGACTTGACAAAGTATAACCCAGTCGGTATCAGTATAACCCAGTCGGTATCCTACCAACAAGTTGTGGGGCTTGTTGGGATTTTTCCTCCGCATCTGGCTAATGGGTTGAGGTGACATGAGATAGGGTGTGATCCTTACCATCTATGGTAAGTAGTATCTCGCTCAAGTGATGGGATGCAAGTGTTCTACCACTTGACACTTGAAGGTCTAGATGGGAAGGATAAGCAAATAATAGGACAGAGTGTGATCCTTACCTTTCATGGTCAGTAGATCTCTCCTACTGTCACAAATCAAATAGGAAAGAGTGTGATCCTTACCCTTGTGGTAAGTGGATCTCGCCTATTTCCTTGGATATATGGTGGATCTTGGAGCTCCCTTATGATGACTCTTCTTCTTCTTTAGATTTGAGAGTTTTCAGTAGATGAGCAGAGATGAGATATGATTTGGTTCAGTCACAATGATGACGATATTTTTGAGATAAGATTAATGATGCAGTTGGAAGATTCTCCCTAACTGAGAGGGAGTATTAATTTGGCAGCTCAGGGACAAATTTCGTCCTTTGGACAACCTTCCTCATCAAGAAAGACCCCTCCTAGCCCTTGGAAGAATTTAATTTGGTCAAAGAAAAATATAATTTTTAAGGAGAAACCCACAAGTGCACAAAAGTTCAACTCAGCCTAAAGGACAAATTGGGTCTCCTATACCACATATAAATACACATCATGTCACATCACTTTAGAGCATCATCAACACATCACATCTCTCTCCTCATTTGATTGGTTTGTATAGATCTGAAATAAGGAGGTTCGAACTCACGTTCGAAGGGAAGGACAAATCTACATTCTGCGTTGACTTTCTGAATTACGATAATTTGAGCAATCGTTGACCAGCTTTGACTTGTTGGTTTGACTTGGAAAATTTTGATTTTGGAAGGCTGAACTCATTGGTGAAGAAGTCTAATTTTTCTAGGCAGTTTGACTTGAGTTGACCACAAAATTTTGACTAAAGTTTACCATAGAAAACCTGAAGTTTGACCATAGGCTCTCTCTCTCCCTTAACTGAGTTTTTGAAGGTTGTGTTGACTGATCTTTGAATAGCAAGGAAGGCAAAATAATTTGGCTGTTGACCGAGCTGATTTGCAGAGGGTTTATACCTAAGAAACTGAATTCGTCCTCCCCCCTCGTGTCCTGAATCCCATGTGTTTGTCGGACATAATTCTCGAAGACGTGTCTGATTCAAGGCTCGAGCATGTCTTGGCATATGGGATTCAATGGGCACGCGAATCGAATTCAATGGGTTAGCGAGTCCAGATTTCGGCACACGGGTCCCTCTGAAAAGTGTGTCACGCGTTCTTTAAATCCCGATTTGGGCCCATTTCTCACTCATTCTCGAGTGTCTCTCTTGTTGTGGGTGTGTGGGAGCGACTGGAAAATGGTTTGGTGTTAGTTTTTGTAGCATCGGATGTGTTCTAGCCACGAGATTTGGCAGAGACTAGAATACATGTATTCTCCAATACCCAGAAATTGTTTGTAGAAATTCCACCTAGAGATGACCTAATTAGATTTATTAATCAGTTTTTAATATTTCCTAAGTCTAAACTTAGGGAATATTATTAATTAATCAGAATTAATTAAATTATGGTGCGAATGTTCTAGAAACTCACATGGATCGACAGGGAAATAATCTAGGACATCGATTATGTTTTAATCTTGGCCATTGGTGCTCCAACAGAAGATTATAAGAAGAATTCGATGGGTAGATGGAGAACACACCAGTGCAATTACTCAGTTGCTCAGGCAGATTGATTTTCTCGGTGGCTGAGATTCAGTAGAGGAGATAGAGCCAGAGGGTGAGTAGCAGGTGAGAGAGAGAGGGCTCCAACAAAAGTCCGAGAAGTATAGATCGAATTCAGGAGGAGGCAGCATGAGGAAAGACGCAGTCCACTAAAGCTTTGCGCAGAGAGTGACGCAAAGGCACCAACATATGGGTAGAGGGTCCATCTCGGGGTCAGGGAGTCGCTGTGGAGAGTGAGAAATTTATCACAAAATTTCTCTCAGTAATTTTCCTCTGTTCTAGTTGTCAGAATTCTTGTACTCAAATTATTGTTGAAAAGTAATAAGAAAATCCTCATCTGCTGCACCGGTGTTCCCGAGTTGGGTTTTTCCGGGAACAATTGTCCAAAAATAATTGTGTTAATGTTTTCTATGTGTGTGCTAGAATTTCTCTATTTCCAGCATTTTATTTTCCGCGGTAATTTATTGTGAAAATTACAGTAGTAAATTTATTTGATATTTGTAGTAGCGAATAAACTGCATAATCAATTTGTCAGTTAAAAGAATATTTTTCAGTTATTGGAATAGATAAATTTTTCACATTTGGGTGCATTTTGAAGGTGATTCAAGCAACAGGTAAGTGCATTTTGATTCTATTTTTTTTGCATTTTTGCTATAGCAGTTTGCATGTCCATTTTTTTATTGTTTGTGCAATTTTTTCTTTATATTTTTACAACATTCATGGCTCAATCAAGGGCAGCAGGGAAGGGGCAAAGGAAGAGGAAGAATGTCCCCATTGGTGATGTCCCTCCTGTTCCAATTTCATCAGGATCTGCAAGTGTTCCCTCCGTTGGAAGTGGGGTTGCAGCAGCAGCTTCAAATGTTGACGGCAGAATAAATTTAGAAAGACAACAAGCTCAAGAGAGCAAATATCCCTTGTGGAAGTATGTCACAGGAGATCAAGGGTCGGGCAACAAGGTGAAGGGAGGAGTCAATGTTTCTTGGAAATGAAACTATTGCAACAATCATTTCAAGAGCACTTATTTCCATATGAAAGCTCATTTGTTGGGCTTACCAGGTTGTGGAATTGGAGCATGTGCAAATGTGTTTGTAGCTAAGAGAAAAGAAATGGAAAAAGATGCCAATGTTGGTGTGGCAAGGGTGGTTGCATCATCTAAAAAAAACAAGAATGATGATCCCCTTCCATTCTTGAGGAAAAGCAGCAGCAATTTTCCATTTAAGAGTTTTCGTGGGGGTGTAGGTCAAGCAACAAAAAGAAAGGCAGTGGCACTTGGTCCAATGGTACCCCCTTAAGGTGGGGCAGTTCATTGTCCATCAGGGATTGGGATAATCAATAGTTCCTTAGTGATGGAGGGGGCCATGGATAAACGGTAGAGCTCATGTTTGGCTTTTGCCCATGTGCTAAATTTATATATCAAGGCCATCTTTTGCATTTTGTGGTACATTTCATTTTGAGAGTGGCCAAAGTATTCTTTTTCTTTTCTTTTAGCTACATCAACCTCTGGGGCATCGTTTCAAGCACGACCCAAGGTATGGACAATGGGAGGGGTAGACTAACCCTATGTGGACCCAGTGAACACGTGGACCGGGATGGGAAAAGAGATGAATGGGACTAAAATGAGTGGAAGGGGAGTGATGTAGGTGGTATCAGGAAGCAGGACCACGCAACCAAAATCGGGATTTCCCATGTAGTGCCAACCCTAAAGCTAATGGCCAGTAAAGGAGATCCCATGGGACTAGAATACAAGGGTAACCACAAAATCGAGTAGTGGAGACAAGAATACAAACCTAACCCACTCTTTTCGCCGAATACCCCCATCAATCCATGCCCAAAAGTGCCCATGACAAGTAAGGAAAATTACTCAACTACACTAATGAAAATCCATACCTTTGGAGTCGAAGGCCCACCTTAAAACATACATTCATGACAAGTGGTCGAGGAACCACATGGTCGGTTCAGGTGGCAGAGAAAATGGCACATCGATCTATCTGGTGGCTTTAAGGGGTTGTTGGCTATCAGTTGAGGACCATCTAGGAGAAAAAAAATTCTCATATACACACTACCCATAGCTAGTGGATAACATCTGGCTCCAACTGGGACATGAGCTCTCAAAGAGGTGCATGAAGCTACTCGAATGGGAGGTCATGAGAACACTAGCAATTTCTTGGTACCACAGACCTTTTACCTTCTCATATCAAAGACCACGCACACAGGGCAGCATGTTTTTGTGGTGTCTTATGATCACGCATGCTTAGTATTAAGCTGTAAAAATCTACAAGTAAAATACAAGTTTAATCTAAACGCAAATAATCTATCATGAAAATATCATATGATGTTAGTTCTAATGAGAAAATGAGCATGCAATGCATCCTACCCTAACATGCATATAGTGTAGTGTCCATGCTAAGAGTAATCATAAAGCCAGTGCAACCAACATATCATCAAATCAATATACACATGCCTGCCTATATGATTACTTGTGTAGCAAATCCCAACATGAATGCAAACACAATCACATGGAAGATGAAGCGGGTGGGAGGTGGGAAAATATGATTTCCATGCGAGGTAGGTGGAAGTCGTAGGAGAAGGAAAATAAGTAAATCCAGAAGTGTCGGGCTTTCCCTCTAAGTACACAATGGTGGAATGAATGATCACCTTTAAGAACTCCCTATCACAATCATTACTCGTAATATTATGCTTTGTAGATGTCGAAAGGTCATGATGGGAAGAGAAAGGAAACTTGGGACACGAAAGGGGACGACATATTGGTTGAATGGAGTGATTGTATCCACAATCCTGAGGGTATAAGGAGGAAAGAGGGATGCATCTAGTGGATGGTTCCTCTTCAACATCATACCTAGGAAGGTGAAAGGGCCTGTTACCCACCACTTCGTGGGTGATATCCCTAGGAGAATTTTTTCTCCATGATGGACCTCAGCCAGTAGCCCCTTGCATCCTTCAACTAGCTCGTTGTGCCATTTCTACGCCACCTAAGCCAGCCATGTGGTCCCTCACCCACCTATATTGATCATATGTTTGATGGCGCGCCTCCTAAATCTAAATGTATGTCTTGTCATTTGGTAATTGAGTATTGGGTGTATTTAATGTTATCGCTTGCCGCTTACACCTACCTATAGTTAGCAAGAAAAGCTTTTAACCCCACAAGGTGTGGTTGGTGGCAAGGAACTCATAGAAGGGACTGTCACACTAATCCCGACTCTCTCCGTTTAAGCTATCTCCTAGGTTAGCTATGGGGGGTGGTCCCTAAATGGAAAACTAAGCTAAAGATTTGAGTTTTTAGGAAAATATTAGAGTGAAATTGGATTACTTTTGAAGATTCATGAGCATTTATGAGCAACTTTGAAATAATGACAAACCATTTAACCAGTGCCTTTACAAATAACATGCTCAAAAGTAAAAGAAATGCTCAAAGAGATGAGAACACAGTAATCCTGAAATGGAAACAAAAGACTGTTAGCACAAGATATCAGAAATGCTCTCAAGATAAATAGATTTATGAATCAAAGCATGAGAAACTATCTTGCTCAAAAGGAAACAATTAGTGTTCTACTTTGGAGACTGTAAATGAGATGATAGAAAAACTCAAATGTTAGACCAAGATAACAACATGCAATTAAATTTGCAACACCAAATAAGGGTATTTGCCAATGAAACAAGATATATCAATTATCCATAAGCATAATGATCATTAAAATGACAACATGCAATAAAGTTGCAAAAGTAAGCAAATTTCCAAGTACCATAGAATTAAACTTGTTGCAAAATTTAAAGAATTAAAATGTTTGCATCCAAAGTGCTTCTTGAGATAATATTTGCATGTGAATCTTTAAACCATCAAGATAGCAAAAAATTTGGGAAATTTGCAAGTAAATGTGATGAGATAGTGCTCTTGGTTTATTTTATTAATTAGTTCTAAAGCAAGGTTACAATTTAACTCTAATCCTCAGACCTCACCCTCGCCCAAATATTTGGATCTCACAGTGAGGAGTCCATAGAGGTAGAGGGTCTTTAAAACTTCTATTCAACCAACTTAAGTTGGAGATAAATTTTAGTGATACTTGGGGCATGTAAGATCTAAAAGTAAATTAACATGAAAATGAAAATTCAACTTCAACTTGAAATATATTTGTTTGTCATGAAATAAAATGTAGTTTTAATTGATGCATCAAACGTAATATTGTAGAGTGTGCTCAATGGTGAAGCATAAGAAATTTAAAGTATGATTTCAAGCTAAATAAAATCAAGTAAAGATGCTTGCATATAAAAAAATATCTGAATTTGCTATGAAAGTAAATGCTCTTAAAACTTGTAGCAAATCAAAGTGAACAGCTAGTGAAATGAATGAAATGCATGGTTATGTTAATTAACCAATTAAATGATATGCATGCAATTTAAAGAGATCAACAAATCACGCCACAAGTCCTCTCCAAAAGTGGAGAAATTGGGATGCCAATGGGTAAAACCCACACTCCCAAAATCACAAATTTTATTGGTTGTTAGAAGTAAAAGACTATGAAGCCTCCTACAAGCTCAAGGAAAACCTTTACAAATGAAACTTGAGGTTTTAGACTTACCCTTGATGAAAACTTCTGCAATATAAAGGTGCAATAGAAATCAGATTTTTACCAGTGAAGAAGAGAGGCTAAGTCTCCTCAATACTCATGGCCAAGAGAGAGGGAAGAAGCCACAAAAGGAACTCAGCCTTCCTCAAGGAAGCTCCTTAACTGCCCATGACCAAAGGAAAAAGAGAGGGTCCTCGTTTTGACATTAAAGCTCAAAGGTCCTGCAGCAATTTGTTAGTAGTTTCTTGAAGGTGAATCCCACAAGTTACTACAAGAAAACAAGTTAGAAAAAGAAGGCTACAAAAAAATCCAACCAAATGTTAGACAAAGAAAATCACAAAATATTGTACAATAATCTACAAAGGGCTAAGACAAAGACGATGAGTAAACTCTCCTATTTGTCTAGCCATGCTTAAACTCTTTAAATACCAAAATATGGTCCAATGAAGAACAATGAAAAGTAAAATATTTTTAAATGATTGCATGCATAGCAACTATGTCCAAACGAATCCCTGCAAGACACTTTTTTCGTAAGATAAACTATGAAAATCCAAATAAAATATGAGAGTTCTTTTGAAGGTGCTTCAAGAGTGGTTGGTCTCCCAAAGACTTCCCCTCACGCTTGATCCAAAAAGAATTCTTCTACAATACTCAAGTCACACATTAATCCATGTAGATTTAGATAAGCAAACAATGAATTGAAACTTCTAAAAATTTATTTGAAAATAAACTAGAACTATCAACCTCTAGAGCCTACTTTCAAATCAAATGCTAATACAAGATAGTTGTGCACTAGCAAATTCATAAGAATACATGGAAAATAAAATAACTCAAAGCATAGAAAATATTATACCAATAGCTCCAAATGCACCATGCTCCAAAGGAAGAACACCCATGAATGGACCCCCAAAGTCTTTTTATTGATATTCTTGAAAAGTGTACAAAGTAGCAACGCTTCCGCAAGCACAATAGCTCGTATCCAAATGATACAATATGAGAGCCCATGGCTCCATTGTATAGAAAGTTGAGAGAAAATCCCAATGAAGAACCATATGCCAAGTGGTGAGAGGGAGGAGATCACAAGGCAAATTTGAATTTGGTAAGTGGAGCTCCAATGCCAAGTGTAAAAATCGAATTCTGGCAAGTGGACATCATTTGCTTCTTCTCTTATATGCCAAATTCGAATTTTATGATGAAATGACACGTGTATATGGTTGGTAATGCATGTGGGGACAATTTCCCACAAAAATCTCCACCAAATATTCTCCCAAATATGCACTAACTTCACAAATTCGAATTTCCAAGTAAACAACTCTCATTTAATGCTGAAAATTCAATTTTATTTGAGCACATGTATTTTCCTTGATTTTAGGAGTCCACATCACCTTGGGACTTCACTTTAACTCCTCCATAATTTTTCACCTCATTTCCACCTCATTCAACATGTGTAGATATTTATTTTTCTCCATTTATTTAATTTTTGGTTTAATTAATTATTAGATTTCCCACTAAACTTAAGAAAAGTGGGTTTTGAGGGTTCAAAACACATTTTTAACCCCTCAAAGTGTGTCATAATAGAAAGTTGAGCGTGAGAGGTGTAATTTTGATTACTCATACCCCAGACAACTTCTCTAGGCAATACTTATTACAATTCAATTACAATTTTTATTGCAATTTTCGACTTGCGAGAAATCTAAAAAATTAAAAAATCGCTACCTAGACCTAACCAAATTCCACGAAATTTTTTGTGTGATCTAGTATGGTAATATACATTAACTCTAGACACTTGGAATCACCCAAGGCCTCACCATCAAGCCGTACTCCAGCTTTGAGGTAAAATTGGAGGAAAAAACTCAATTAATTATTAACTCCTGGTAGGGATATGATAATTAACCAAGTACAAAAAACCTCCCAGAGTATTACTCACTTGTTGGCAAGGTCCCAAGCAACATAGGCTTGTTACAGACTCAATACTGACTCAAATTCATCATTACTAGCATCACTTATTACAATTCCCCATAGGGCGTGGAATCTGGGTTCAAGATAAAATGATAAGTAGAAGTAGAGTTTAAAAACTCTGTTGAATTGATGATATCTGACGATACATGTGTCCTCTGGTTCATCCTTGGGCATGGAGTCTTCTCATTATCATCAGGTGCCACTCCAGTGGTCAACATTTGGCTCCATATGGGGATGCATGCTAGATATGAAGTGATAGCGTGCAAGAACCTGGAATCTGCATCCACCGACCAAAGATATATTCTAGCAGTATCCATTCAAAATAACATAAAATCAAATCAAATACATAAATGGAAATTTATTCTAGGAAACATAAATAACAATTTATTTATGAAATAAAACTACTTAAACAAAATTTACAAGAGATAGGGTTAGGAATATGATACACAGGATGCCCCATGGCATCAAATGTCTTCAGTGAAATCCATCTTGAGAACCTGCCTACTCACAGGCAAATCCATAGGCTTTTTCTCTGATGTACCTTGTCCAATTCTGACTATCTTGGGACTATGACTTACCCCAATGTTAACCTGTTTGTGGCCATTAGATATACCAAACCTCTTCCTTTTCCCTTTTTGACTTTTGACGCGTTGAGGTTTGATCCTGCTCAAAACTGGAGGATCATTTTTTATATCCATTTTATTTTTTCGTTTTTTTCTTTTCTTCTTGGTTAGTTGCGATGGCGATGATGATGCAATCACTTTGAATCCTACTACTCTATCTTGAAAATGCTTTGATGGAAGATTTGAAGTACCTAAGCCTTTTGAGCTATGCCTAATCTCTTCATTTTGAATCCGTTCTGTTAAGGGGGGAAGAAAATTTGTCAACACAACATCACTTCCTGTCTGGCATGATCTATAGATAATCTCATTGTTGGGTCTCCTTGGATCCTCAACATGATATCTTTTCTCTAACTCCCGATCAAGTCTGACAAAGGTATCATTTGGCATGGGGATGGTGGCATATGATAAATCCATTTGAAGGCTACCACCTAAATCTGATGTCCATTTTCTTGATAGGAACATTCCCCATGAATCAGGAACATCTATCACAACAATATCCATAGTCATTATTCTGTCTGGGTATGTAGCTAGGAAAACCTGTAAATCTTTAATTATCCCACACACTTCAATCCTTTTAGAATCCATTGAACATATGTTGTGATAGGGCCTAGATAACCTTAAATTCAGTTGCTCCATGACTTTCTTGGTCATGACATTTGATGAAGCCCCTGAATCAAGCATGCGGTTGTGTGAAAGATGATCAATCACTATCAAAGAAACATAAAATGGTAGATGATCTTCGTTCCCCACATAACAGTTCATACTTTTCAATACAATTTCTTCATCTTCTTGTTCATTATTAGGCTTTTATTTCCTTTGAGTAACTTCAATTGCACTTAGTAACTTGGCCCTTTGAGATGGTATCTTTAAAAGCTCTGTTACTGGGATAGAAACCTTTGCATTATTCACCCAATTTCCCAAGTCAAAATTTGATTCTGAAGTAGGAGGAGAAAAATTTATGTGATTATTCCGATCTTGAATATCCCTTCTCTGATAAGTCATCCCTTTTTGTTTTGCCATAACAAGAATTTGTCCAGATGTAGGCTTTTCCCCAAAAATCTTAGTGACTTTGTCAAAATTTGCAATCATATTATCAACCCCCAGATTATTAGGACTATTGGTCAATCTCTTGATTTCTTTCAATGGTGTATATTTCATCTTCCATGGAGAACATATTGATTGGATCACTAGTTCCTACATGTTCATCTCCCAACATGCTACGTTCCATAATTCTCTTTACATATGGGCATGTGGCTTCTTCATGGAACTCATTACATGGCCTACAAAAAGGGGGAATTTGATTTGCCATGTTGGTGGATTCCAATGGATTTGGAGGCCTATAATCTTGTTGAGGGCCTTTATTCTTTTTCCATCCATTACTTGGCCTAGGTTGGAATCTTTACACTTGCGATCTTTCCATGGCAACCAACCTACTTTGCATGGATTGCATTTCTTTAGTGTGGTTTGCTTCCATGCCCTTGATGAGTTGAGTTAATTCCTTAATAGGATCATGGGTAGCCTCTTCCTTGGCCTTGCCTTTGGAATCATTCGATTTCGATGGCCCTCTAGTGAAACCAGGAATCTCAGATTTTCCTGATTGCTTTCTGGTCCTCTCCATTTTCAAGGCTTTAGTTTGAGCTACACCCAAAGTTGTAGGCTCCTTTCTTCTCAACTCATAAGTAATGTCAACACCAAAAGAATCCAGATAGGAACATAAGAGAAATTCATCAGGAGGTTTAACAATAGTAGGCATGCTTTTAACCAATTCATTGAATCTCTTGTTAAACTCCTCCATGGTTTCATTCTCATTTTTCTTCATGGTGTTAATGGTACTGATCAAATGACTATTCTCTCTTCTCTCTCCATACTTTCCCATGAAAGCATTAACAATCACTTGTAAAGAATCATACGAGTTAGCAGGTTGCTCAGTGAACCAATCAAGAGCATCCTCTTCCAAAGAGAGAACGAAAAGTCTCATCTTTACATCCTCATAGTTAGCGACATTACACCACTTAAAGATGCGAACATTAAAGTTCTTCACATGTTATGCAGAGCTAATGGCATTGTTACCTTGAAACGAAGGCAACCTTTCAATAGCCTTGTCAGGGATATTGTGAGGATAGCCATTAATGTTAGTAAAGTTACAAGGAGCAAAAAGATCATCCATGATATTAGGCTCAATTTGTTCTTGAAACAACAAATGAATGTCAGAAATAGCCTCTTGCCCAAGACTAGCAAGAGCTCTACTATGAGAAAGTCTATTTAACCTCTCTCTATAAACCCTTTCAGGATAAGGAGAGGGGCTAACTAAACCACTTGCATTTATCTTAGTAGAGACTCTTGCAAAATTAGGATTGAGTGGAGTCGCCACTTGAGCAAGAATCTAAATCTAAAAATTCAAATATGCCAAAACCAAAAGTTAGTCCATTTCTCAGGTACAAGAAGACTTGTCCCCGACAACGGCGCCAAAAATGTTATCGCTTGCCGCTTACACCTACCTACAATTAGCAGGAAAATCTTTTAACCCCACAAGATGTGGTTGGTGGCAAGGAACTCAGAGAAGGGGCTGTCACACTAATCCTGACTCTCTCCGTTTAAGCTATCTCCTAGGTTAGCTATAGGGGGTGGTCCCTAAATGGAAAACTAAGTTAAAGGTTTGAGTTTCTAGTAGAATATTAGAGTGAAATTTGATTACTTTTGAAGATTCATGAGCATTTATGAGCAACTTTGAAATAATGACAAACCATTTAACCAGTGCCTTTACAAATAACGTGTTCAAAAGTAAAAGAAATGCTCAAAGAGATGAGAACACAGTAATCCTGAAATGGAAACAAAAGACTGTTAGCACAAGATATTAGAAATGCTCTCAAGATAAATAGATTTATGAATCAAAGCATGAAAAACTATCTTGCTCAAAAGGAAACAATTAATATTTTACTTTGGAGAATGTAAATGAGATAATAGAAAAACTCAAATGTTAGACCAAGATAACAACATGCAATTAAATTTGCAACGCCAAATAAGAGTATTTTCCAATGAAACAAGATGTATCAATCATCCATAAGCATAATGATCATTAAAATGATAACATGCAATGAAGTTGCAAAAGTGAGCAAATTTCCAAGTACCATAGAATTAAACTTGTTGCAAAATTTAAGGAATTAAAATGCTTGCATCCAAAGTGCTTCTTGAGATAATATTTCCATGTGAATCTTTAAACCATCAAGATAGCAAAAAATTTGGGAAATTTGCAAGTAAATGTGATGAGATAGTGCTCTTGGTTTATTTTATTAATTAGTTCTAAAACAAAGTTACAATTGAACTCTAATCCTCAGACCTCACCCTCGCCCAAATATTTGGATCTCACAGTGAGGAGTCCATAGAGGTAGAGGGCCCCTAAAATATCTATTCAACCAACTTATGTTGAAGGTAAAATTTAGAGATGCATGTAAAATCTAAAAGTAAATTAACATGAAAATGAAAATTCAACTTCAACTTGAAATATATTTGCTTGTCATGAAATAAAATGTAGTTTTACTTAATGAATCAAACTTAAGATTGTAGAGTGTGCTCAATGGTGAAGCATAAGCAAATTTGAAGTATGATTTTAAGCTAAATAAACTCAAGTAAAGATGCTTGCATATAAAAAATCTGAATTTTCTATGAAAGTAAATGCTCTTAAAAGTTGTAGCAAATCAAAGTGAATAGCTAGTGAAATGAATGAAATGCATGGTTGTGTTAATTAACCAATTAAATGATATGCATGCAATTTAAATAGATCAACAAATCACGCCACAAGTTCTCTCCAAAAGTGGAGAGATTGGGATGCCAATGGGTAAAACCCACACTCCCAAAATCACAAATTTTATTGGTTGTTAAAGGTAAGAGACTATGAAGCCTCCTACAAGCTCAAGGAAAACCTTTACAAATGAAACTTGAGGTCTTAGACTTAATCCTTGATGAGAAATTTTTGCAATATAAAGACTCAATAGAAATCAAATTTTTACAAGTGAAGAAGACAAGCTAAGCCTCCTCAGTGCTCACGGCCAAGAGAGAGAGAAGAAGCCACAAAAGGAACTCGACCTTCCTCAAGGAAGCTCTTTAACTACCCACGACCAAAGGAAAAAGAAAAGGTCCTCCTCGTTTGACATTAGAGCTCAAAGGTCCTGCAACAATTTGTTAGTAGTTTCTTGAAGGTAAATCCCACAAGTTGCTACAAGAAAACAACTTAGAAAAAGAAGAATACAAAAAACCAACCAAGTGTTAGACAATGAAAATCACAAAATATTGCACAATAATCTACAAAGGGCTAAGCCAAAGAGGATGAGTAAACTCTCCTCTTTGTCTAGCCATGCTTAAGCTCTTTAAATAGCAAAATGTGATCCAATGAAGAACAATGAAAAGTAAAATATTTTTAAATGATTGCATGCATACAAACTATGTCCAAACGAATCCCTGCAAGGCACTTTTTCGTAAGATAAACTATGAAAATCCAAATAACAAATGAGAGTTCCTTTGAAGGTGCTTCAAGGGTGGGTTGGTCTCCCATAGACTTCCCCCAACGCTTGATCCAAAAAAGAATTCTTCTACAATACTCAAGTCACACATTAGTCCATGTAGATTTAGATAAACAAACAATGAATTGAAACTTCTAGAAATTTATTTGAAAATAAACTAGAACTTTCAACCTCTAGAGCCTACTTTCAAATCAAATGTTAATACAAGATAGCTGTGCACTAGCAAATTTACAAGAATATATGGAAAATGAAATAACTCAAAGCATAGAAAATATTATACCAATAACTCCCAATGCACCATGTTCCAAAGGAAGAACACCCATGAATGGACCCCCAAAGTCTTTTTATTGATATTCTTGAAAAGTGTACAAAGTAGTAGTGCTTCCGCAAGCACAATAGCTCGTATCCAATGAGACCATATGAGAGCCCATGGCTCCATTATATAGGAAGTTGGGAGCAAATCTCAATGAAGAACCATATATCAAGTAGTGAGAGGGAGGAGATCTCAAGGCAAATTCGAATTTGGTAAGTGGAGCTCCAATGCCAAGTGTAAAAATCAAATTCTGGGAAGTGGACATCATTTTCTTCTTCCCTTATGTGCCAAATTCAAATTTTATGATGGAATGACATGTGTATATGATTGGTAACCCATGTGGGGACAATTTCCCACAAAAATCTCTACCAAATATTCTCCCAAATCCTCCCAAATATGCACTAACTTCACAAATTCGAATTTCCAAGCAGCTCTCATTTAATGTCGAAAATTCAATTTTATTTGAGCAATGTATTTTCTTTGATTTTAGGAGTCCACAACACGTTAGGACTTCATTTTAACTCCTCCATAATTTTTAACCTCATTTCCATCTCATTTAGCATGTGTGGATATTTACTTTTCTCCATATATTTAATTTCTGGCTTAATTAATTGCCAGACTTCCCACTAAACTTAGGAAAAGTGGGTTTTGCGGGTTCAAAACACATTTTTAACCCCTCAAAGTGTGTCATAGTAGAAAGTTGAGCGTGAGAGGTGTAATTTTGATTACTCATACTCCATACAATTTCTCTAGGCAACACTTATTACATTTCAATTTCAATTTTTATTGCAATTTTTGACTTGCGGGAAATCTAAAAAATTAAAAAAATCACTACCTAGACCTAACCAAATTCTGCGAAATTTTTTGTGTGATCTAGTATAGTAATATACATTGACTCTAGATGCTAGGAATCACCCAAGGCTTCACCATCAGAAAACCGTACTCCGGCTTTGAGGTAAAATTGGAGGAAAAAATTCAATTAATTATAAGCGCTGAGTAGGGATATGATAATCTGATAATTAACCAAGTAGGAAAAACCTCCCGGGAGTATTACTCACTTGTTGGCAAAGGTCCCAAGCAACATAGCCACTGTTCTGAGACTCAACATCTTTTGACTCAAATTCATCATTACTAGCATCACTTATTACAATTCCCCGTAGGGCGTGGAATCTGGGTTCAAGAGAAAATGATAAGAAGTAGAAGAGTTTAAAAACTCTGTTGAACTGATGATATGTGATGGTACATGTGTTCTCTGGTTCATCCTTGGGTATGGAGTCTTCTCATTATCATCAGGTACCACTCCAGTGGTCAACACTTGCCATGGACACTTTTGGGCATGGATTGATGGGGGGACTTGGCATAAAGAGTGGGCTTAGTTTGTGATCCTGTCCCCTTGATCTCTTTTCAATGTTACCCTTGGATCTTAGTCCCATGGGATCTCCTTTATTGACCATTTGGTTCTAGGGTGGTACTACTTGGGAAACCCCGACTTTGGGTGTGTGGTCCCTCTCCTTTATCCACATATATTACTCCCTTTCAACTCACTATACCCCCATTCATCATTTCTCCCACTTGGGTCCACATTGCCTCTCTGGGTCCACATAGGGTCAGCCTCTCTATCCCCTTGCCCCCACCTTGGGTTAGGCCTGGAATGGTTCCTTGGAGGTTGAAGTAGCTAAAAGAAAAAGTAAAAGCATAAATAGCCACATTCAAAAGGAAATTGTACCACAAAATGAAAAATATGGTCGGGACAAAAATAATTAACCACGTGGAAGATAGCGATTTTGAGCTCTAACACCGTGGAAATTTCTGAATCTTTACACTTTATGCAGAAATTATTACTGTTAATCTGGTTATGCTCCTCCTACTTAGACAAGTTATTAACTGAATAAAATTCAAGTTAAAATCGAAGCAAAACACATAACAGATCTCCACCAATCTAGATCTAAAACAAGTTCATGCACACATAGAAAAGTGACACAGATATTTCTGGACAAATAGTCCCCGAAAAAACCCAATGCGAGAAAACCGGTCTTCTAGCTGCTGGAGGGTTTTATTATTAAGAATTTTCTAAATACAACAAGCCTGGGTTCCAGATCTGGAAAACCCGACAGAGAAATAATAGATCTACAACTCACTGGATGATCTAGGGCCAAAATAATGACTGATCCACACCCTTTAACGGGATTTACAGAATTCAGCCAAAATTAGGGCCTAGAAACCCCAGCACTGCCCCTAAAGCCTTTGCGTCGACCTGCGAAGCCCCTACGACCCACGTGGCCCACTCGGGAAAGGCCATATGTTGCTAGGCCCCAGGTAACGCGATCACGACGCGCCCCTAGGCGGGTAACGCGGTCCTTATGCGCCTTAGGGTCTATGCGTAACCCTTGAGGGTTTCTGCGAGAAAATTACATTGTCCTTAGGGGTTGCCACCGGCCTGATTCTTGCCTTCTCCTCTTGCTCTCTGCTTCTCGGCGCTACCTCTGTGATCTACGCCTCTTACGATTCTAGACCACCAGGATCGATCATCCCCTTAATTAGAATTCCCCTCTCTGTGTTGAAACACTTTGAGAATTCTTAGCAAACCCCACCCTAGAATCTTAGCAACGATTATGCGCACTCTGCGTGTCTTTACAAATGACCCCAAGCACGGCTGTGTCTAGTTAAAAGATTGGGTTAGGCCAGCAAGGTCAAGGAGATGACTAGGATCCTTTTCATAGGCACACCTCATTGAATAGAGTTGCTTATGAAACCTGAGCATGAATTCCTTATCCATATCCTCCAATAAATCTTGATAAAATTCAGCATATCTATCTACATCATTTTGTAGTTCTTGAATGTCTTGGTCATTGAGTTTTGCAAATGTAGCACCAAGATTAATCTCTCTTTTACAATATTTCATTTTTTATAATTTTGCATATAAGGATTAAAATGGAGTCGCCAAGGTGAATTAAAGTGCCTTGATAAATGTTTGCTTCACCCTACAAGCATTAACTTTGAAGCTCAATGAAGAACTAGGGCTTTGTTCTTCCAATGGAGTCGTCAATAATGATATGTCAATATGTCGTATGGGGAACAAAACACACATCTCGTGTCCCTAGCGACGGCGCCAAAAATGTTACTGCTCAAACTAGCAGGTGTCCTAAGAGGGAATCCGATAGGGCAACTACTAGGTCAAGCGCAACAATGGAGCGATAGCCCACTGTCACCTCAACTAAGACTCCTTGCTCTTTATGGACTTTCACCGATGGGAGGAAACCCGGTATATTGAAGAGTAAGGTGATGGGCTCTCTAAGAAGGCT
Organism: Pinus albicaulis; assembly: GCA_034641835.2. NCBI lineage: Eukaryota > Viridiplantae > Streptophyta > Pinopsida > Pinales > Pinaceae > Pinus > Pinus albicaulis. The sequence continues at coordinate 934,923,829 of CM076581.1, read as the reverse complement.
TTTGAGGTTGGGGTTTGAGATTATGTCTTGTTAAGGAAGCCCGTAAACTCAAAATACCTCATGAATGCTTGGCTTCTAAATTATCTTTGTGGAATTGGAGTCAGCAAGTTGCGGGACCACAAAAGGCAAAGTGAACCCAAAACTAGGTCAAGCATGTGGAGTTCATCAACCATGGGAGTACTTGACCTAATTAGGGAAGAGAATAGGATCAAAGAAAGGATCTTCTTTTGATAATTTAATGATATGATCCTAATGAGGTTACTTGCCAATGGGAAACCAAGGGCAACAATCGGTCTTCAAGCTAGGGCTTGAAGTATTTGGATATCCCACCGTCAGAATTGCCTCAAAATTGGAGGGCTTCTAGAGGACACACCAGCACAGTTGTGGGAAAGAGATCGAATTCTTTTGATGGCTAAATCGTGAGAAAAGTGATGCCCTAGGTGACCTATGGAGGCTAGACCTATAAAAAGAGGGGAAGGTGAGAGGAATTCTCTTTGAAAATGATCACCTATGGAAGGATCAATGCCTAATCCTTTGGGGAAGATGGAGTCAACATGAAATTTTTGATTTAGAGGAACTACACCCAATCAAGGAGCCTCCTAGACAACTTCGCATGGCAATTAGGGCATGAGAACAGTTGCTAGAAGAGCTTATACTTCAATTTGCAATAATCGATGACTTATCCAGATATGTTTAATAGAAACAATCTCTAGGAACATTCACCCTTTCACACATGATACATGAGATGATGCAACAATACAAAAGACTAAATTTCCACAATTTCACATAAGAAAAGCAGTAAATTTCAGATCTAGTATAGCGAAAATCCCAGCAACATCAATGTATTAAAGCAAATAACAAGAATAACATGAAAAGTTTACTTACGTTTGCAAAGTGTATATCCAATCACCAAAATTATGCCAATAATGAAGCTCCAAGACAAGAAAGAGATATCCAAACATCAAAATTCATCTATTATATCCAAATTCGTCCTCCAAATCGGATAGCGAAAATCTCACAAGAGAGAATAACCCAATCCAAGTGATGATAATGAAAATGAATCATCTCACTTATATTTATACAATCCTCTAAGGGATTTGAATGGCCTAGTTTGGAATAATAATTCCCCTAGAATAAAATAATGTGCATAATAACAATACTTTTCAATAACATAAGAATAAGTCTATCAAGAGGGTCAAATGATCAATAAAGTGAGTCGTTAGGCCTTTGAGGAGGCTTAATGAAGTCGAAGGGATGCCATGATATAGAAATGGACTTCAAACATAGTGGACAAGGGGTTGGCCCCTTGTTTTCCGAGCAAGAACCTGTAGTGCTCCCAAGTGGGTGTGGGGGCAAAAGGACATCCTTATAGGTCTCCACGTGGATCGAAAATGCCTATAAATATCTATAAGGGCTACTATGATGATGTAAGCCCTCCCTCTGCAGCGGCAGATATCCTTTAGACCCTGGAACATCTGCCAAATGTATGGTGCAAGTGTGGAGTCGGTTGGGGATGGTCAACCAAGTGCATCATCCTCATCCAAAAAGGCGGAACACGAGCAATTGATGAGAGTTGTTGGAGATCCATGAAGTAATCTCTGTTATGGTGGAGGACCATGGCTCTCAACGCTCACCCTACAAGTGTCAATGTGGCCCTCTGGAGGGCTAGGACCCCATATTTGGAGACCAAGCCCCAAATGGAGACCAACCTGCAATCCTACATAAGTTCCAATGCGTCCCCTTGCCCTCCAATACAACAAGTCATCGGAATAATCAAGTAAAAGAGCTTACAAGTCATGCAATCAATGGTGCATTTCATGGTGGTATGCCCTTCCATGGTGGGCTTTGGAATGTACAAGTGTCTCCAAGCTCAATAAGGGGTTAACCAAGGACCCTATTAGGTGGTTTCAACCTCTAAAGGGGGTGACATATCGACGATATATCCTTTAAATGGTAGGTGGAAAATGATATAATAATGGATTGGAGTGGGGATCAAGGGAATCATCCAGACCACATGTCAAGGTACAAGGGCAACTATAATAAGGGAAGCCCACAACTGGGTATATGAGTGTAGGAGGGAGCAAATCGTGGTACATGTGTTACCCCAACCTTTGTTTTTCCACCCTTCTTCCTATGTCTTTTGCCTTTTATTGATTTTTTTTCATAACTCCTCGGGGCTCCAGGGGATGAGAGCATGATGTGTAATATATAGCAGTGGGTACCCCCTTAAGGTGAGGCAATTCATCGCCCACTAGGGGTTGGAACAATCATGGGTTCCTTAATAATAGAGGGGGCTCATCTAGGGCCCATAGAAACTGAGGTGATGGCCATGGATAAAGGGTAGAGCTCATGTTTGGCTTTTGCCCACGTGCTAAATTTGTATGTCTCAGACATATTTTGCATTTTGTGGTACATTTCTTGTTGAGAGTGGCCAAATTATGTTTTTTCTTTTCTTTCAGCTACATCAACCTTTGGGGCATCGTTCTAGGCCCGACCCAAGGTGTGGACGAGGGGAGGGGGAGGCTAACCCTATGCGGACCCAACAGACACATGTGGACCAAGATGGGAAAAGAGATGAATGGGGCTACAATGAGTGGAAGGGGAGTGACGTAGGTGGTATTAGAAAGCGAGACCATGCAATCAAAATCGACCCATGTAGTGCCAACCCTAAAGCTAATGGCTAGTAAAGGAGATCCCACGAGACTAGGATATAAGGCTAACCACGAAATTGGGCAGTGGAGACAAGAATACAAATCTAACCCACTCTTTCCGCCGAATCCCCCCACTAATCCATGCCAAAAAGTGTCCATGATAAGTAAGGAAAATTACTCAACCAATGAAAAGTCTTACCTTTGGGGTCGGGAGCCCACCTTCAAACATACATTCATGATAAGTGGTTGAGGGACCACATGGTTGGCTCAGGTGGCGAAGACAATGGCACGTCGAGCTATCTGGAGGCTGCAAGGGGATGTTGGCTATCGGCTGAGGACCATCTAGGAGAAAAAATTTCTCCTCTACACACTACCCATAGGTGGTGGGTAATAGTGACCGTGACAATGATGTTGATTTTGATGATGATTATTGATGAGCTACCTACTACCTTGTATTTTTTTTGTATTTTCTATTTCTATTTTCCATTGGCATTGCTACTAGCCTACAGGCTACTACTTATGTAACACATTTCGATTTTGATGACTTAATAAGAAAACTGTAGTTTCTTGTCTTTCTCCTATTGGATCATTGATGAATCTATCACAATTGTATTTGTATGCATAATGTTACATTGTACAACTTACAAATTTTAAATTTACAATGTAGAATCTAGATCTATGTCTGAATTTGTATCGTGAATGAGAATTTGTGAAAGAAATATTAATTTTTAATATATATATATATATATATATATATAGTGTCTTGTTCTGAGGGGTCTATATGCCCTGTGTCGAACACTCGAATTTGTGTGTCCTACGTGGCTCGTGTCCCCGTGTCAAGTGACTTAATTTTATACTATTGAACCTTCACTAGTTAGGGCATCTTTGACTATTGTTGACTTCAACCAAAAATTGCAGATTTTGACTTTGGATCAGATTTGACTTTTGGCCTCATCTTTCTTTCGATATTGGTTAGTAGATTTCAATAGTCAAAGCTATTGACCTTTGACTCATTATTGATGAATTGGAACATTCTATCTCTTTGTTGAACATTTGATAACAATCTAATAGAAGAAGAATTTTGAAACGGTTTTCCCCCATGTGTGGTTTTTCCCTAGTCTTTGACCAAATCTTGTCTCTCTTGTTCTTGTTCTTGGTTGTCTTCTATTGCATTTGAGTTATTGTTCTATCTACAATTGCTTACCGTCATTGGAAGATTGGATTTATTTGAAAAGTGATTGCTAATAGAATAAGAATTGGAATAAGTGATTGTGCTAAGCATAGAACACTAGAAAATTAACACCTTTGAACTACACAACCCTTGTTTCCTTCGCTCTAGAGCTTCTTTGATCCAATCTTTCGCTTTGATACCATGTGAAATTTTCACGATTGCAATAAACTAGAGTTTAATCTTCTATCTACTAGAGAATATTTGCCTTTGGAATTATTATTCGGAAAATAACGATTAAATCACTATTGCAATCTTCACAAATAAAAAAGCTGTGTAATATAAAATATGGAACTAAGAAAATATGCACACACAAAATAAAAATGACATCGTTGATTTTCGACAATTGTCCCTCGAAAAAACACGAAGGGAAAACCAGTGCAGCAAATGAGGGTTTTATTATTATCTTCAACAATTTAGGAGAAATTACAACTGGTTTCCTCTCACTAGCAAGCCTCCGACAATTTTATCTTCTCACTGGAAAATAATCTGGGAAATTACTTTTCCCCTAGCAAATCGATTTGGCCTCCTCTAGGATACTCGCACTCCTTCCCGACACTCACATTCATGCACAAAAATTCGCACTCCAAACACTAGATAATTCTTATAGCGCTGGGAACCATTCCCTTCAAGTCAATCTTCCTCCTTGAGTTATTCGCTCTTCCTTCTGGCACCTGTTCTGGCAACTGGAAACGAATCGTTTCTCCTGCAACTCGCACTGCGGAAATTGGCTACTCACACTACTTGAATCAGCCTCCTCTGTTAGAAATATTAGCCTCATGTCCTAACTCTGGATCACTAGAAAACTTCCTAAGAATTTCTTTGAAAATTCTCACTGCTTAAACTCTACTACTAATGCTTCCCTAGCTTCAATTGCGCCCTTGTTGAATACTAAAACTGAGAAATTAGTCAGTTACGACTACCTCTCATGGAAATGGTCATAGATGAATGACTTACTTAACGCAGTTGAATCCCAAAAATGATATCTAATATAATGCACTGCAGAAACCCCTCATATTAAATACAAAGAGTAAAGGGAGCTCTACTTGAATGTTTCATGAGGCACAATACTTGTTAAAGTTTTGCAAATGGAGTATCAAGCTAAGTGGGCTTGATTGTGGGGAAAAACTCCACAGTTAAGCGCGCTTCAGCCAGAGTAGTTTTAGGATGGGTGACCTCCCGGGAAATCCTGGTTACCGGGTACAAGCCCCGGAAGTGATGATTGACGCTATGTGATTCATTTCACAAGTTTCAATCCCACTTCTTCACCCTTGTGAGCATCACCCGATGCAATGAGTGCTAAGTGGACTATGCAGAAATCATGAGAAATTAGTCAATTACGACTACCTCTCATGGAAATGGTCATAGATGAATGACTTACTTAACGCAGTTGAATCCCAAAAATGATATCCAGTACAAACTTATAATCGTTGAGTAGAATTATCGAAATATAACATGATTTGACCATCCTAAACCAATCCTCTGCGAAATGTTGTGCTTATAGGTTTTCCAATATGAATTTCTATGATGATATTTGATGAAATTGGTATCAATATTCTTCAAAAGATAAGTTAATTGATTCGCTTCGGATTGATGTTAATACATTGATTGGTTAATGTACCTGCGCTTGTGATTAGGATGTGAATAAGGTGTCATACTAATGTTTAGTTGTTTTTCTTCTGGAGTTTTATTTTCTCTATGCACCAATGTTGCATCATTAATTGCTAAGCTTTTATTAGTAAGTCATTCGAAATTTCTATCATTTGTATTCCAGCATCTAAGTATGTGTAATGACCCATTTCGAATTCCACATAGACTTTGACTATTAGCATGCATGCGATATGTGAAAAAATTTTAATACATTAATGCAGAAATCCTACTGTAGTATCATGGTTTACTTCTCCTACTTGTGATTAAATTATACAAGTTATTTTCAGAAAATACCGAGGTAAACACTACTAGTAGCCTACACATATGCAGATCATTTACTGAATAATACGCTCATTCAAACAAAGTGACACAGATTTTTCGGACAATAGTCCCCTGAAAAACCCAATGCAGGAAAATCAGTGCAGCAGATATGAGGGTTTATTATTATTAATTAAAATTTGAGCACAGCAAATCTGGGCACCCAACTGGTTAACCCAACAGAGAAAATGATAAATCTGCAGCAATACTTATTGTTTTGAGAACAAAAGCTAACTGATACACACCCTCAAACGGGATTTACAAGACTCAGCTATTTTCTGGCCCTAGAAACTCCAGCGCTGCCCCTGAAGCCCCAGCGTCAGCCCTACTAGGCTCTGCGTGCCTCTGCGCTGCTCAAAAGGGGACTCCGTAACCCCAGAGTGGGTGACGCGGTCCTTACGCTGCCTCTAGAGGCCTCTGCATAACTCTGGAAGCCCTCTGAAGCTGCAGCGTTGCCCCTCCTAGGCCTGCGTAGCAACTGAAGCCATTGCGCTGCGCAGCTATTGCTGCCCTTGCTCCTCTGCGTTGTCCTTGATTGCTGCTCCTTTGCCTCTTGCTGACTCTCGACTCCGAGATGAGATCATCCCCTCCGCCAATACTACCCCTCGCTGTAGAAAACTCTTCTGGAAATTCTTAGCAAACCGTGCCCTAAAATTCCAAATCAGTTCCTCACCTTTGCCTCTGTGTGTGTGTCTCCAACTGACCCTCAAGCCTTTCTCTTATACTTTTTTGTTGAACACATCAACGGCCATGATTAAAAATATTATCAATGGTTGAGATTAAAAGACTGTTTGATCCGCGTCACTTAGAACATTTCAACACATGTGTTTAATTAATTCACTTTAATTTTTCTAATTTCCTAAGTTTAGACTTAGGGTCCTCATTAAAAAAATTAATTATTCGAATAATTTCAACACCAAATGAAATTTCTCCAAATGTTTTTTGGGTTTTGGAGGAGATGTGTTTCTTAGCCCCTCCACAAAGTTTCAAGGCTAGAGCACACCTGATGCTACCCCAAATACACAAAATCTCAAAACGATACATGCACATGATAGCTACATATGCATACATCGCATGTACTGCACTAGTATATTTTCAAACTGATTGTGAAGAGCTCCAATTGTTGGATAAATAAAATACTTATTGAAAATATGAAGTAAATCCCTAATTCACTAGGATTTAATGATCACTTGGGGTATTTAATATGTCTACCACCATCTTAACATCTAACTATAATATATTATACCAAATAGAAGGTAAATACAACGCATTATACACTTTGACATTATAATATATATGTGTATGTGTGTGTGACTAAAGGGAATTATAATATAATATAATATTAATTAATAGGCAATTGTGTTAATATAGTTATATATTTAATATAAAAGAACTAAAGAAAACTAACTAAAAGAAATATATAATGAATTAAATAAATAAACTATGTTACCTATGACACAAACATTAAGTAAGTTATTTTACAAACATTTAACCATATATGGCAAACTCAACGCATATATGACCGCCTATAAAAGGAGGAAACTCGACAGCCTGAACATCCACGTGCCGAAGGGCAAAGATAACAGAGTGGGTAAGACAATGGGAGGCGGTGGTCTTGGGGGGAATATAAAGAGCAGAGATGAAACATAGAGGGGGAGTTTTTTTTGGAGAATTACTTCACCAACACAAAGAGGGAGAGCAGAAACTTACATAGGGGCCACAAAGGGAAAAGATTGATTGTTCTTGGAATTCTGGGCATAGGGGCCAGAAGGTCTATCTTCTGGATCTGGGAACCGTACAGGTAGATCCTAGATAGGTTGGGAGATAAAGGTTGGTTTGGTAACTGCATTAGCGAGAACAACAACACCTTCGATTACCAAGTATTCTCCTAAGTTTAAATTCTTCTTTAAAATTTTCAGTTATTGTCTGGTTAAAAATTAGGGTTTTAGGCTTTATACTGTTTGGTTAAAATTGCACATTCTGTTTGATTAAAATTTCACAGTTACGAGTTTTATAATAATTTCTATTGTTAAATTACCCAATTCGGGTCTTACAGTATGTTTTTGCTTCAACTAGTATGGCATCGTCTTGAGTTGTGATATTGATTGGATCTGTGTTTGTTCCTTTTTCCTCAACTTGCATTTTCATATCTGAAGATTCTGATGCTTCTCTCTCAATAAGTTGTATTTTGTATTCCAACGACTTCTCAAGCTTCTTAAATTACACAATAATTTTTCACTATGGTCCTTGATGCAAGAAATTTCTTCATTTTTGTCGACAATAATTTTGTCAACTTCTTTTTGTCTATTTTGTACTAACTTTTGACATTCCTGAATGATCACCTTTGAAATATCTTTCAAGTTTTTTGATGAAGGTACTATCAAATCTAACTTCACTGTAATGTCTTGATGTGTCACCTTCTTCATTTTATGAGGAAAAGTCAAAAACTTCTTCTCAGTGTTCAATATGAAAGAACCCAATGTTCCAAACAATGGTAAAATGAGAATTATCGATGTCTTCTTTATACATAGTTGTAACATTGAATTGAGATATACATTCATGATCATCAATCGTCACTTGCAAGTCCTTAATTCCATATTGTCTCTTGCAAAAACTATCTTCCTTTTCACCTATATTTGGCTCTAGAATTGATAATTGATTTTCCAAATTAATATTAATGTCATATTCCCTGTATAGAAAAACTTTCGGTGATAATCACATATGAACATGTTTTGTCGATACGTTTTGAACCAGCCAGTGTGGTTCATGATCAGGACAAGATGAGAAATCAAATCATGGAAACTGGTTTAAATAGATGAAGAGAGGCTCCAATTAGCCATTGCAATATAACGGCTAGTTTAACTAGGAAAGGAAAAAATAAATAATTTGATTCGTTCTATGTAAATATGAATTAATAATAGGTTTTATATTATATCACTTTAATATAATTTACAATATGTTATATTCATATAATTGATTTAATATAATTTTAATATGTAATATTATAATATTATATTTTAAATTTAATTTGTTAATTAAAATATTATATTCTATAAATATAATTTATAAATTTTATTCATATAACTAATTTATTGGTATTAAATCATATAATTTTAATATGTTATATTATTATATTATATTTTAAATTTAATTCGTTAATTAAAATATTATATTCTATAAATTCATTTTTAGAGTACAGTTTTATATAGTATAATATTAATGAATTATATTATTAAAAATGTTTTAATTTAACTCACTAATATTGTCAAAGGAAAATCAGAGGATGTTATAAAAGGCTAATAAAACGAGAAACAATTAAGGGAGAAAAAACGGGGAGGGATGCTAAAACAACATCTAAGAATGAAGGGTTGGAATCCAACATCTGCTAACACTCCACCCATCATCTTTGTTATTTATGTTGATAATGATGCTAACCTCTTTTCCTTAAATACTCCCATTTAGAGTAAATAATCCACAACATGATGAGATTGAATAATCTTTATGAGAAAAGCTTCCCTCCATCTTATTAAAATCGATTTAAGATCTTTTGAACAATTAAATACTTTCCAAAACTTTAGTCACCCTTTTATCTCAATTCAATGGAATATATCCTTTTCTCATAACCCCTTTCTATACTTTATTAAAAAAATTACCTTTTTTATCGATTGAAATATTCCTTTTTTATTTTTATAATAACACTTTTATTTTTATTTATTTAGTTTAACTCTTCTAACTTCTTATCACCCTTTCAAAATAAGATATTAAAGAATTGTGGTGATATGTAACCATACCAATGGGTCACACTAGATTTATGTGGAATGAGTTGTATAGATGCAATTTGTACAGTAGAGAGATGCACATTGCAGCTACTAGTATGTATGAATGTATGAATGAATGAATGATATTTTAACGTCCACGAGACTAAAAATAGTCTATGGGACTACCAGCCTCTTTGTTTTTTGCCTTCTGTAATTCAATCATTTTCTTACTCAAATTGATGATGAGCTGACCCAACCTTCTAACAATTCCCTCACTAAAAAAGAAAATGCCACGGAATTGATGCTAACAAACCGCGGTAACTGTCCCTGATGTCTCTGAAAGCATCACATTCCAAAATGAAATGTTTTTCTAATTCCACTGCCCCAGAAGTGCAAAAAGTGTTGAGATTTTGTGTATTGGGGGTAGCATCGAATGTGCTCTAGCTCCCAAAATTTGTGCAGAGACTAGAGTACACTTGATCTACAAGACTCAGAAAGGGATTTGGAAAATTTGTAGAACTTTTAATACCAACCCCGGTTTTCAGTTTCTCCTTATTTCTCCCATAAAGTTAAATGTCCATTCTCATAGCCATACATTCAACAAGCTGAAAAATAAATATTTTCTTAAAACACTAATTGTGGAAATTTCACAATGCTGAAATACAGAGATAAAAACCAGAAAACTAAATCAGCCACACACACATTTTAGACACGCTAATTTTTGGTCAATGTGACCCTGGAAAAACCCCCTACAACTCTTGGGAAAACCAGTTTGAAAGCTTCTTCTTATTTCTGATAAATATTTTTTACAGAGAAATAGAAAACACAGAAAAATTCCAGCAACAAGTATTTTTACTTATTTCGAAAACCGTGCACAACCTCCGCCTCGATTTTCATGCCAAACAGAAACAGATAATTACAGCAGAAAGTACAGTCTTAAATTTTGTACAGACAGCACCGAAAACAGTGCCAGAACAGCTGTACGGCCTCCTTGAAAATTGTGCCACTTGCTGCCTCGAAAAACGTGTTGTACGGCTGTTGTACGGACCTCGGTTTCCATGCCTCCTTAACTGTTGTACGAACCTCGAAATTCGTGCTGCATTAAATGTTGTTTTCCCTCCTCGAAATTCGTGCCACTTGCCTTGAACTTCGTGTTGCTACTTGCTATATGGATTTGTAACGACCCATTCCCAAGTTATAAGCAAAATAATATTAGCGTGTATACGATATACGCATTTGATAGCTACACATGCATATATCGCGCACATCGCACTAGTATACATACCTGCTAATATTTAAGATTACCTAAGTTCGAAAACAAATTGAAAACCACCTTACATTTTAACTAAGTATAAATTATATGTAAGTGGACTAATAAAAGAAAATAATTTAATTTAATTAAAAATATATATAAAGTTAATTAATTAAATTAAGAATAAATATAAAAATATAAAAATTAATTTAAAAGATACTTAAATTAAAGACAAAAGCACCATGAATAAGACAACCATATATGACATTCATATCCTCAATTAATCGAATGTCATTTCCATAAAGACATTCATATCCTCATTTATTCAAATGACATTCCCATAAAGACAATTCAGACCCGCATTTATTTGAATGACATTTCCATAAAGACATTCATTTCTACATTAATGTAAATCAAATCTCGATGGAATTATGGCGGTGGAGAAATGTTATGGCAGTGGAGGAATGCGATGGCGATGGAGGGGAATGTTATTTAAACTATGAGACATAAAGAAGAAGGAGTCTTTTTTTTTGCATGAAATTGGATGTTATTATTAAAGGGAGTGTTTTGCTAAATTCCGCTTGAAAGGGATAAGCTGTTTTGATGAAATTGATAAACTGTGGAAGGGAGACTCGGTGTTCTCGGAATTCTGGGCACGGGGGCAGAGGAGGCGTCCTCTGGATTTAGGATTGTTTCCTAAATTCGCTGGGAGGAACCGATTGGTTCTGTAATTTGTCTGCTGCGTTGAAGAGAAGAACCACGGTTCCAGCGATCATCAACTTGTTCAGGCTTTGATTTTAGTGTCCAGGTATTCCTTTGTACATCAGTTAGTTATTTTTTGTAAGCTTAGAATTAAGTTTAAACTGTGAATCTCTTATTAGATTTTATGCTTTCACTTGAATTTCTGTTTAAATTTAAAAATTCAGAGAAGTGTTTGTTTGAAACACTGGATTGAGTCTTTACACATGGTATTAGAGCACTTGTTCAAACTCTCGGACCTGTTAAGATCGATTTTGAACTTGTTTGAGTCTTCTGCTAAAACCTATTTGTGATAATTGAAACATCAGTATAAAACTCTATAGGCTTCAAGTTTCTCCGTCCTAAAAAAACTTTCTGAATCTACTTGGCCAAGTAAAGTTGTCTATTAGATCACTGGTTTTGACTTTGAAAATATCACTGCAGTCCAGTCTTGTTTCTCTATCATTCTAAATCAGTTGAAGTTACATCTAGTGTATATCAACAGTAAGAATTTTATTGTCATTATTGAAGAAGTCTGAGGTTCATTGTTAAGGTAAGGTTGGGAATGACAAGCCCTAAGCAGGTATCCGAAAGCATAAATTGATGAAGCTTCCATGTGTGCTTCCCTGAGGCCATACAAAACCATTTCAAGAAATAATTTAAGCCTAATCTGGAAAAGTCCTGAACTCTGAGGTATATTCACGGACATTATTCAAGCATTAAGTTTCATGAACTGATTTATGACTTCTGTGGGCCTTAACCCATAGACAGACCTAAGCAACAGCTCCATCAATCGACATGCATAATCATTTATAGATCTATGCTCTATCTGTGGAGTCCTCCAAAATTTCCTGAAGTCAACCTTAAGAAGTTTGGATCCTATTTGGTTTCCCTGTGTGACTAAGACAATTTAAAAGATACGATAGATCGTCACACAAACCACATATCTGAGACTCAAGATATATCCTCAAGGCACAAGTCAGATCAAAAGGTTGTTGTTGAATGATTGACTGAGAAACATTATGGAGTATAATTATAGAATTTGGTTGTAATTCTTGCTACCTATCATTTTTTGAAGTTAGAATGATCCATTAGACTGAGCATTATTGAGTTTCCTATCGTTAAGGTACAGGGGATCTCTTTTCAGAATTAAGAAGATAACATTAATTGATTATTAATTGATTCTAGATTTTAAACCGTTTAAGTAAGATCTTGAGTTCATGACCAAGTAGCTCACTTGACAATTCCAGTTTTTTTTATTCCTGTAATCGTCATTTACATTCATATAAAATATAATATAATATGCAATTACTCAAATGGAAGTGTAATATAATATTCATTGCAGAGTAAACAAAGTTGCTTACTCTGATATCACACCTAGAGCATAAAATAGTAGCACCACTGGAATTGTAATCGAGAAAAATATGACAATAAGTTACAATAAATTTTATCGTACAACCGAATGAATTCGACCGGCATATGAATATGTCATGTTCCATAACCGAGCCTCTGTAAGTTTCAGTTCCATGCCCTGAATCGAGAGGTGAGCCTAACGCTTCCTCTATGTCTGGTAACATTGTAACCTGAATCATCGCGTAAGTAGGTCTTTTAATTAATGCAACACAAGTACCTTTATGTATGATATAAACAGGTGAGTATGAGGATTTTGTTTAGGAAATAATGTTTTTTTTTAAATAAATTTAGCATAAATCTAGATTTTAAATATTCAAGTTTCAGAATTTTAAGACATAGGCGTTTCTTAGGTATTAATCTATTTTCATCTTTAAAAGGACTGAGCTTTCCATGGAACACCAAGATACTGAAGACGTCTACTTAATTATGGGAACCAACAAATAGGATCGTTTCGTCGGGAACTTTGTGAGATTCGAACATAAGACCTTGCGACCGGCTAAAATAAAACGCAAGAATACGAGACCTCAAATCAAGATATAGCACGGAAAACCATCAAACGTTATTTCAGCATCGTTGATCGAGACAATCTGCAGTCTCTAAGTTGTCTTATATACTTGCGTGGATTCATTGCAAACTCTGGAACAATTCATCTGTTGAAATAAACCGAGCACCATTCGACGCATAATCTGCCTCCACATAAGAAAGGAACTCAGCTCTTTTGCCCGCAAAACACTCAGGCTTCATTAGCCGACTGCCCGCAAGGGACTTGAACGGGCAACCGACCCATTGGCGTACTCTAGTTTTTGTCTGCGTAAGAAAACTTAGTGTAATTTCATGAGAGCATAAATAAGAAAATAAAACGAAGGTTTTGAATTGACATCTGTCGCATGTTATTGCCATTTGTTGGTGTTGTCAATGGTTCCAACCACCAATGCAGCGCTCAAAGGAGGAGCCACGATAGGAAGTAAGAAACCACTCACATATTAATCTGTGTTCCCCACAATACACGTGTGCCAAAGAGTATAAAACCATGTTTACACGATAAGTCAAAGAAATGATATGTCAACCTCAGTTATTATCAGAGAAATGATATCTTCCTTTTCGTATGAAGACATTCTGACGCAAATAATAGACATTATGATGATTATTATTTTTAAAAGTTATATATTTAATTATTTAGTCAAATCTGATCTTTGGGTAAAAATTTATACTAAATATTTGAAGTAGACAGGGTTCTGCACCTACTTCTAGAAGGATTCACGTCACAACTAACTGTAGCCGTGAACATTCGAGAATATATATATATATATATATATATATATATATATATATATACCAAGCGAGATAAATCGACTATCTAGTTAGTTCGTTCGGTTGTTTGTTTGGTGAAGATTCATAGAACTTAGCGTCGGTCTCTTCACTCGATAACAATTTAAATACTTCATTACTTGACTTTCAAAGTTAATATCATGGATGATGTATAAAGTAAATTGCCAATATTTTTTTTTGTTTTATACAAAATAAACTTAAAATTATATTTTGGCTCTCATTTTGTTAAACAACCCTATGATCTACAAAAACCCCTGCATTTCACTCTAGAGTTAGTACGCATAAAATACCCTGCATAGGACAAGGAGGTCACGTTGCCACCCTCCTTGATCTCGGTACCAGTAAGACCTGCCTGCAAGTAAAATAGCAAAAGAACTATACCTGTATGCAAGCTCAAATTTTACGAAAATTATATTTAGTCAGTCTAAAATTTACCCATTTCTCATAAATTTATTATGTATTTAAGGAAAAGTTACAATGTTAAGAACGTACCAAAGGCGGCAACGCCAACAAAATGCATTGCCATCACCTCCACCCTCGCCATCACCATCACCACCTCGTAGATCACCGTCAGCACCTGTTGCTCCAGTGCCCGATCTAACTACGGTGATGAGCTCTTTAGAAGCCATTTTGGAAACATTAAAAGGGTCGCAGCCGACCAGTAGCAAGGAGGATCGACGTCATCTAGAGGAAAGACATTTAGAAAAGCCTAAGGATTATGATTATAAGCCTCATAAAGAAGATATTTCGCGGGAACTGCAAAAGATTAAACTCAAAGAATTCTCTGGAGGACGAGCTGGAGAACATGTCGAAGCATGGTTGGAAGGGATGATAAGATGCTTCGCATTAAGAGAATATTCTTCCACTTCTAAAACAAAGATCCCTGTATTCCAACTCAGGGAGATTGCTTTGATTTGGTGAGGAAATCTGGAAAAACAGCTGCATCTCACTTCAGATACTGTTCCTTGGGAGTTGTTTGTGGACCGATTCCGTGCGAAATACTTACCACCTTTCTTTTAAGAGCAGCAAGCCGAAGCCTTCCATACTCTAATCCAAGGTAGTAAGACTGTGGAAGAATACGAGAAAAAGTTTATGGAACTTGTAAAATATGTTCCTTATCTAGACACGGATGAACGCCAAGCCGAGCATTTCGTATATGGATTAAATCCTCGAATCAGGGCCATGGTAAGAATGTGGAAGTCATCGACGGTAGTAGAGGCGGTTGAATGTGCTCGTTATGCAGAAGAACATCTGGGGATTAAAAGGGATTTCAGGCCAGCTGAACCAATACCGCAGGCATTTACAGGAAAGACTCCCCGAAACTTCTTCTGAGGAAATAGCTCGAGACCACTTCCTTATGGTAACAGGTTTACCCCAAGAGGAGCGAGAGTAAGAGCTCCCATGACCATAAATGCTATAGCTTCCGAATCCTCAAACATCAGTCCTTGGAAATCTCGAGGGGCTGGTAATCGGGGAAGGAATGGGAGAGGAAGTGGCACCAGGGGACAGAGCTCTTGGCCTGGAAATTCACAGTCAAACTCACGGGGGCCAGCCTAGGTGGACTGTTGGGGGTGTGGAGGACCTCATCTTCGGCGTGATTGTCCGGAGAACTCTCGAAGAGCAGGAAAATGACCATTATCAGATACCCAAGGCAATCATAGAATCCATGCCGTCGTCAACAACAACCAAGCAACACATCAATCCACTGTAGTGGAATCTTCAGGTACAATCAACGGAATAAAACTCAAAATCTTATTTAACACTGGAGCTACTGATATTTTTATTTCATCTTATATATTAAATAAATGTGGGTTGGCAGCCTGCAAGCAAAACGATTTCAGACAAGTAGAAATGGCTTCGGGAAAACTTCAATCGGTAGAATTAAGTGTTGAGGATTGCAAAGTTGATCTAGGAGTCTGTTCGACCAAACTAAAAGTATATGTCACGGCCCTAGGAACTTATGACCCGGTGATAGGAATGGATTGGTTAGAGTCTCATCGAGCATGGGTAGATTGTTCTGGGAAAACAATACTTTGCATGAATGATGAGGGAGAGACAATCCAAATTCAAGGTATTAAGAGAAAAGTATCCTTGCATTTCATCTCAGCTATGCAAATGAAGCGGTGCTAAAGGAAAAGTTGCCAAGTGTATGCAATTCAAGAAGTAAACAAAGAGAAAGGGCCTTTCTTAGAACAGTATCCGATTCTATCAGAATTTCTGGATGTTTTTCCAAAGAAATTACCAGGACTGCCTCCTAAGAGAGAGCTAGACCTCACAATAGAATTGAAACCTAGTACGGAACCTATATCTAAAACACCTTACAGAATGACCGCCCCGGAACTTCAAGAATTGCAAATGCAACTGAAAGAATTGTTAGATGTAGGACACATTCGACCTAGTGTTTCACCTTGGGGCGCTCCTGTAATCTTTGTCAAGAAGAAAGATGGTTCATTACGACTGTGTGTGGACTATCGAGATTTAAACCGAGCCACGGTAAAGAATAGGTATCCAATTCCTCGCATTGACGACCTTTTCGATCAAATGAAAGGAGCTACATTGTTTTCAAAGATCGATCTGCGATCAGGTTATCATCAGCTAAGGATTAACAAGAGCGATGTTTCTAAGACTGCATTCCAAACTCGTTTCGGGCATTATGAATTCATTGTGGTACCATTTGGGTTGACCAATGCACCTGCGGTCTTCATAAACCTTATGAATAGCGTTCTCCGCAAATATCTCAACCAATTTGTACAAGTTTTCCTGGATGATATTCTCATTTACTCTAAGAATGAGAAGGAGCATGAAGAGCATCTTCGGATAGTATTATCCTGTCTTAGAGAACACAAGTTATATGGAAAATTATCCAAATGCGCTTTCTTTCAAAAGGAAATTCGTTACTTAGGTCATATCATATCTGGCGAAGGAATCTCTGTAGATCCTGAAAAGGTAAACACAATCAGGGAGTGGCCGATACCTAAGAATGCACATGAAGTGCCTAGTTTTATGGGTTTAGCAGGTTACTACCGAAGGTTTGTGGAGGGATTCTCCAAAATTGCAAAATCGATCACAAACCTCCAGCGCAAAGGTGTTAAGTATGAATGGACTGAGGAATGTGATAAGGCTTTTTCTGAACTTGAAAGATTGTTGACTAGTGCACCAATTTTGTGAGTACCTGATATGGATAAAGATTTTACTGTGTGTACCGACGCATCTAAACAAGGGTTAGGTGCAGTATTAATGCAGGAAGGAGGCGTAATAGCATACGCTTCAAGAAAATTAAAACCTCATGAATAACTTTATGCTACGCATGATTTAGAGTTAGCCACGGTGGTTTTAACTTTAAAGATATGGAGACACTACTTGGTGGGGAGAAACTTTGTGCTTAAAAGTAACCACCAAAGTTTACAGTGTTTATTCACCCAAAGAGACTTAAATGCGAGACAAAGATGATGAAGTGAACTCTTAAGCGAATATGATATTGTAATCGCATATATAAAAGGAAAGGAAAATGTAGTAACAGATGTTTTAAGTAGAAGACTTCGAATATTCTCCCTCATACCTATCAAGGTGAACTTAAGAGATCAAGTACTCGAACATCTTGTAAAAGATTGTTGGTACTTAAAAGTAAGGTCGGAGCTTGAGAGCTACCATTCAAAGGAACCTAAGTTCGAAGGATACGAGCTGGAAGAAGACAGAATTCTACGATTTCATGGAAGGATGTATACCAGATAGTGGAGATCTCCGAAACATCATCTTGAGGGAAGCACACAGAGCAGTATATTGTGCACATCCTGGTGTAAAGAAGATGTATGCTGACACTAAGAGACTCTTCTTCTGGTCAGGCATGAAAAACGACATTGTCCAATTTGTCGCTAAGTGTGGGACAAATATAGTCATAGATCAGCGACTTGGGAGGATGTTGAGACCTTATGCCAGAATTACCCCAGCTTATGCTAATTTTGAGAAACTGGAAACTTTTTATGTATATGACTATTTATTTTGATACTTGAAACTTTATTTTGAATTATCACGTAAAAATGAATTTTACTTGTTGTTACATGGATAGCCGTAAAGAACGAATGTTACTTAACTCTAGTAATACAGAATATATGTTATTGTTTGACTTTACAAGTGCATGGATACCAATATACAATATGTCATTTAAATTATCATTGCAGGAATATGAAATCTAAATCATAGATCGCATTATAAATGACATTATCTATCAATTCATTTTATTTGCATCTCCATACAATTGAAGGGAAGGAAATAGAAGAGTAACTACATTTTAAATATCAAAGTGAAACATATTGCTATATAGGTTGAACATGGTTAAAACAATGCATCATAGATGAAACATGTATGAACTAAACAGGAGCAGTATCTAAACGAGAAAAGTATTAGACATATTGATACATATGTGGATAAGTGTTTTAACCAAGTATGTTATATAAGTTCTAAAATCAATATCATAGATAGCAATATATTTGGAATGTGTAGAGATTGTTATATGGGTAACAATTTGTTATGAACAATATAAATGCATATGTTGTAATGTGTGTACGAGTGTTTACATTGCAGATTGTGTACAAGTGATTACCTTGCAGAACACAGATTACAAAAACAATCTACGTGATGACAAAATTCCAAGAACAGTTGAGACTCCCTGAGGTTTTACGATAGGGTGTTGACCCTGGTACTACTGGGAGGGGTGGAGGTGTTGCCCATCGTTTATCCTCCAATACCTGGAGTCATGGGAGGACTGTGTGAGTCACGCTCCCCTAGACGTATGATGATGACTGCCAGATGCCTATAAGCATATCAAGTCGACGTAATCGACGCTGATATCCTTAAGTCTATGAATGGATCAGTAAAACTAATTCCATGGCATATTCCTGTAGAGGACGGATAGGATGGGAGTGAAAGAGATTAGAAAAGATAGGATGATTTTAGAATAGTTTGGAGATTCGGTTGAGATGGGAAGTAACAATTAAATTACAGATACATACATATTCAAATGGAAATTCAATCTTAAAATACAAGCCTTCTACAATCACCCTAATCTCTAAAAACACAATTATTGATATGAGTATATGAAACCCTAACTTCGAGACGAAGTTTTTCGAAGAGAAAAAGTATGTAATGACCCATTCCCAAGTTATAAGCAAAATAATATTAGCGTGTATACGATATACGCATTTGATAGCTACACATGCATATATCGTGCACATCACACTAGTATACATACCTGCTAATATTTAAGATTACCTAAGTTCGAAAACAAATTGAAAACCACCTTACATTTTATCTCGCCGAGATATGATAAAACGTCATTCAAAATATATATATATATATAACTAAGCATAAATTATATGTAAGTGGACTAATAAAAGAAAATAATATAATTTAATTAAAAATATATATAAAGTTAAT
Organism: Pinus albicaulis; assembly: GCA_034641835.2. Classification (NCBI taxonomy): domain Eukaryota; kingdom Viridiplantae; phylum Streptophyta; class Pinopsida; order Pinales; family Pinaceae; genus Pinus; species Pinus albicaulis. The sequence continues at coordinate 934,904,059 of CM076581.1, read as the reverse complement.
TAATTAAATTAAGAATAAATATAAAAATATAAAAATTAATCTAAAAGATACTTAAATTAAAGACAAAAGCACCATGAATAAGACAACCATATATGACATTCATATCCTCAATTAAACGAATGTCATTTCCATAAAGACATTCATATCCTCATTTATTCAAATGACATTCCCATAAAGACAATTCAGACCCACATTTATTTGAATGACATTTCCATAAAGACATTCATTTCTACATTAATGTAAATCAAATCTCGATGAAGTTGTGGCGGTGGAGGAATGTTATGGCGGTGGAGGGGAATGTTATTTAAACTATGAGACACGAAGGAGAAGGAGTCTTTTTTTTCTTGCATGAAATTGGATGTTATTATCAAAGGGAGTGTTTTTGCTAAATTCCACTTGAAAGGGATAAGCTGTTTTGATAAAATTGATAAACTGTGGAAGGGAGACTCAGTGTTCTCGGAATTCTGGGCACGGGGGCACAGGAGGCGTCCTCTGGATTTAGGATTGTTTCCTAAATTGGCTGGGAGGAACCGATTGGTTCTGTAATCTGTTCGCTGCATTGAAGAGAAGAACCACGGTTCTAGCAATCATCAACTTGTTCAGGCTTTGATTTCAGTTTCCAGGTATTCCTCTGTACATCAACTAGTTATTTTTTGTAAACTTAGAATTAAGTTTAAACTGTGAATCTCTTATTAGATTTTATGCTTTCACTTGAACTTCTGTTTAAATTAAAAATTCAGATAAGTGTTTGTTTGAAATGTTGGATTGAGTCTTTACAGGATTTGCTAAAATGTTGTTGCCTCAGTATGCGTGCCAAGGTGTTGTTCTTCCTCCCTTCTTCTCTGCTCAAAAATATCCTTTGCTCTCTTCCTCTCATTCTCTCAATCTGCTCATGAAAGAATGAATGATCTTTTCCCTCCTTTTCCTCCTTTAACCTAACCTTAAGTGACTTTTGGGAAATCTCTAAATCCAATGGCTGAGATAGCTTTAGATCTAGGGCTAAAATTAAATGCTCATTTAAATCTCACTTTCTATTTTTTAATTCACCCCACTTTAATAAAGACCCACTTAGTCATTTATTTCCAAAGTCACTTTTCCTTTCTAATTTCAAATTGACTTTATTAAAGTCACTTTAACATTAGACTTTAGTAACTTTATCACTTAAAGTCACTTTTAAATTAGATTTGACTTTATAACTTTATAAAGTCACTTTAGGAGAAAAATTAAATTCTTTTGGACACTTTTCCCTAGGCCAAAGATCAAAGCCTTAGGGAACCACCTGTCCTCTGGTAACTAAATTTCAACAAAATTTCATCTGGTTTGGGAGATATTTACTTAATTAATTATTTTAATGTATTTCCTAAGTCTAAACTTAGGAAAATTAGATAATTAAAGTTAATTAAATTAAACATATGATGAAATTGCCTTAAATCACACGAATCAAGCTTTCTTTTAATCTTAGGCATTGATTCAAGATCTGATCATGGTCGTTGGTTTCCTAACGAGAAAAGTATAAACGAAAGGCTTGGGGTCATTTGTAAAGACACACAGAGGTAGAGCACTGAAGCTAAGCTAAAATTCTAGGGTAGGGTTTGCTAAGAATTCTCAGAAGTGTTTCAGCTGCAAAGAGGGGAGTTTAGGCAAAGGGGATGGTCTAATCCCAGTGCCTAGAATCAGCAAGAGGCAAAGAGCAGCTTCAAAGAGGCAGCGCAGAGAAGCAGGAGCATCAGCAGTAAGAGGGTAGCAGCTGTGTAGCGCAGGGGCAACTTTAGCTACGCAAGTGTTGCGCAGTCACTCCCAGGGCAGCGTAAGGCAGCTGGAAACCCTTAGAGGTTATGCAGAGACCCTTAAGGGCAGCGTAGGGACTGCGTCACCCAATCTGGGGTTACGCAGCCCTTTCTAGGCCAACACTGAGGGACGCAAAGGCTACAGAGGCTGACGCAGGGGCTTCAGAGGTAGCGCTGGGGTTTCTAGGGCATAGATTTGGCTGAGTCCTGTAAATCCCGTTTGAGGGTGTGGATCAGTCAATACGTTGGCTTCAGAACAGCTGGTGAGCTGCAGATCTATATTTTCTTTGTCAGGTTTTCTAGATTTGGAACCCAAATTTGTTGTATTCAGAAATACTCTTAATAATAAAACCCTCCAGCAGCCAGCAGACTGGTTTTCCCGCATTGGGTTTTTCCGAGGACTATTTGTCCAGAAAATCACTGTGTCACTTTGTCTATGTGTGCATGTACTTTTTCTAGATCTGAATTGGTGAAAGTCTGTTATGTTTTTTGCTTCGATATTAATCTGAATTTTTCAATTAATAACTTAATTAAGTAGGAGGAGCATAACTAGATCTAACAGTAGATTTCTGCATAAGTAACATTCATAAATTTTCACAAAAAGTCCATACCCTTTCTTCTCAAGCTTCTTTAGGTCTCTTCCACCATCTCGTTTCACACCAAAGTTGATGTGAGTTAGTTCTTAATTGAGCAATAAGAACCTTTTCTCTCCACGGAATGCTAGCTCCAATGTACTCTTTATGTTGGAGATCATAAGTGGGGTTGAATTCCTGAACATAATACTTCTTCTTTCTACCCAACTCTTTTCCCCTATACCCTTGTGGAACCTATAATTTAATGTCATTCAACCCATACAAACAGTTGCAATTAACACACAGTAACATTAAGGTGGTCCATCTATATGGATGCTACGTTTTAAATTTAATTTTGTGGCGGCAAAAAAGGGTAGTGCATGGTTGTGGTTGGTGAATATGTCTACTATATCAATGATGGTGAGCAAAAACGCAGTTGCAAGGGAAGTAGGGAACTGTGTCAGCTACTACAACTATTTGTAGAATCTGTACAAGAGAAAGACAACGCTAACCTAGACAGTGCAATGGTTGTCTACGAAGGTCGTACCACAAAAATTGCAACTCGTTGTGTAGTGGTAGTTATGATTATTTATTGTGTACGAATTGCACAATATGATGAATTATAAGTAAATTGTGTGGACAGTATGGTTGATGATTTTTTGAATGGAATTTTAGACCATACAAATTCAAGACAGGTATGGCTAGATCGTACACTCTGCACTTCGATTTTTTTTTTACTTGACAGGGTATTTCCTTCAATTTCAGGTAACGGGGTAATTTTTTTGGCAACAAGGTAATTTTTTTTGGCAACGGGGTAATTTTTTTTTCTTTGTTTCTTGAAATTTTGAACTATAAAGCACCAATGATGGTCAAGGACCGAAGACACCGAAACTCTGAAATTTTTTAGTGTAGCTAAAAGCCTATATGGCCAATGGTCGGGATCAAAAAACTTGGCTATGATACCAAATGTCATAACTAAACTTGGCTCATGAGTTAAATAACCAAAAGACTTGAAATATAAAGTGATCCATTAAGGATAAAATATAATATATTGAATAATGTATGAAAGAATGGTATGATTCGATTACAACTAAGGGCCCCGTATAAATACTAGGTGTGATTCCCTTTCATGAATAGTCATGTCCCAACTAATAGACATGTCCTATCATAATTATTAGCTATACTTATTAATTATAATAATAATAATTATTATTATTATTATTATTATGTTCATAACAAAGTGGAAACACTCTTTGATAGGAAAGGAGACAGTAAACCACACAGCCCATCAATCACTACAATACCTATAGGCCCAGAGTAAGCTACAGCAGACCAAACATTTCAAGTGGATGGGGTTTTAACAGCAATTTCATTTAGTGATCAAGTACAACTAGGGCAGCACAAATAAGTTGGTTGACATGTTTTCAAGACCACCCACATCAAAGATCACAACTTTGGGAACTTTTATGCACATGGAACCTTCCACCCATGATGCATACATAAAGGCATATACAAAGAATGAAAACTTCAAGGAGGTGCTTCAACAGTTGCAAAGCCAGAGTCATGTGCACGATGGTGGCAACATAGTTGACTACCATCTCCATAATGGGTTACTCTACAGATTAGATAAGTTATGTGCTCCTAAAGGTGAGCGATTGCAGTGGATTAGAGAGGCTCACATCTCTAAAGTTGTAAGGCATTTTGGTGTTGGGAAGACAGTGACCAACTTCAAAGGTATGTGTACTAGCCCAGGATGCAAGAAGAGTTTGATGGGTTCATAAGAGGATGCACGCTTTGTTGAACCAACAAGCCTAGTAACAAGTAACAAGGTCTATATCACCCCTTGCCTATACCCACTCATCCTTGGGAAAGCATTTGCATGGACTTTGTGGAAGACTTACTAACAACCAAAAAGGGGCATGACTACATGTTCGTGGTAGTTGATATGTTCAACAAGATGTATGTTCTAATGCCCTATAAAAAGACCATCAACAAGCAAGAAGCAACGAACTTGTTCTTTGGACAGGTTGGCTGCACTTTGGGATACCAAGGAGCATCGTTGCAGACAGGGGCATAAGATTTCTCAATGCATTTTACACTACATTGTGGGAGAATATGGACATGAATTTGAAAAGGGTCTACAACATTCCATCCACAAATAGATGGGCAAACAGAAGTAGTCAACAAGACTTTGGTGCAGCTTTTGAGGGGTTACAATCAGAAGCATTTAAATATTTGGGATGAAAATATGCTATATATACAATGCTCTTATAACATAGTAGTCCACACTTCTACTAGTAATTCCCCATCTGAATCCTATTTTGGATATTTGCCACCTTCACCTTTGGATATTGCATATGGGCAATAAGGAGGGGTGAGGGAGGATCTCACCGGGATGCCTTGAGGGAAGAGAAATTTCTTGAGTAGATCAAATAGATCCATCTACATGGATAGGAGATGTTGCAAAAGCCACAAGAAAAATACAAGGCCAAGCATAATTAGTACCAAACAAAAAAATCATTCAAGGTGGGAGACTGTTGGGCCTCAAAATAGTCCCTATTCTCACTCCATTATTCACCAATACCTTCACATTACTTCCATATTACCTTCATGTCACCTTCATTCCACCTCCACATCATTACATTTACCTCATCATTGGGTTATAACTATGCTTTTCCAAAGTTTATTAATTCTTAACATTTTTAAGTGGATTTGTGGTTAAACTTTAGAAAATAATATGCTTATACTTATACCTAACAATTAGAATGAGTTTGTTGACATGTGTAGGTACAAAAGAATCTTCCTAGGCACCCTTCTGTGGCACTCTATGTTCAAATTCAAATTTGAGGAGATCATGGACCTCATGGAGGAGATCATGGAGGATAGGGTTATGTGTCACCATTGGTTGAGAAATATGTGGGTCAAAGGAGGGAATAGTGAATTTACATTTATGAGTTTGTTATCATAGCTTTTGTATAAATAGGAGTGTTATCTCCTTCATTTGTAATTTTTTGATTTGTAATCTTAATCTTAATCTTCTTCTTCATTTTTGTAATCTTAGTATCTTATAGAGCTTCTTTGATCCTCTACATTTGACTTTTCTTTTGGTGTGCTTGTGAATCCTTGGAAGGATCCCCATTGCCTAGCAAGTACACTTTTATTTTAGTAGGCTTTTATTTTATGTTTGTTTGTGAATTTCATTAGATTAAATTATTAGGTTCATATGTTTGGAATATTAACGAATGACCTTTCGTAAGAAAGTAATAATGTTTCCTTCAATGAATCTGATTTGTTATTTAATGTTTGATTTCATTAGTTTAAGTTTCTAATTTATATGCTTGAGATATAAATGAATAGTCTCTTGTAAGAGAGCTTTAACATTTCATGCAATCCCTCAGAATTAGGTTTAAATGCTTTAATTTCATTAGTTTAAATAGTTTGTTGATTAAGATGATTAGAAATATTAATGAACAGTCTCCTGTAAGGGAACCTTAATATTTCTTACACTTGTCACAATGTCTTTAGATTTCATTTTGTTAAATGACTAAATAGGTGTTGGAGATCCTAATGAAAGACCTCTTGTAAGGGAACTTTGGCATTTCTTCACCGAGCTTAGTTTAGTTTGTCTCTAAGTCCATATATATTGGATGATCCTCGAAGTTTACTTACCCAGATTGATAGTAAAATGAAACTCTAAGTTGCATCCACATTTTAGACCAAACAGAGGCAAAGCATAGTTATAGTTGAACAAAGAGAGGCTCCAGGGTTCTGGTAAGAAAATCAAGGCTCTATGTTATGGTCTCTTTGAGATACTAGACAAGGTGGGAGATAAAGCCTATAAACTAAGCCTACCCCCATACATGCACATTTACTCAATAGTGAGTGTAGAAAATTTGAAATTCTATGAGCCTTCCATGCTAGATTACTTTTGTAGAGGATTTGGCACCAAAATCTCAAGTAGAATTGACAAAAGATACAGTTTTGTAGAAGAGGTTTAGAACTACAAGACAGGGGCAGCATGACCTTTGGCAGATTGGTTTGAAAAGACATCTTCCAAGCAAGGCTAAATGGTACTCCAGGGATAATGTAGAGGCAAAATTTCCTCACCTCATTTAGTAAATGCTTTTGGGGACCAAAATCCTGCCAAAATGGGGAGGTATGATCCAGATTGGATCATTATATCATCGTTCATCCATGTTAATGCTTACAAAATGGAAAAATTGGAGAAATCAACTCACAGGACCATTTTTACTAGCATGTCCCATTTTGGCAAATTAGGATCTGAAATCTTCCAAAAGCAGTTTGGGGCATCAAACAATATTTTTGGGGGGGTAAAAATTTTCCACTTCAAAAGCACCACACCCCCTAGTACTATTCTACACATAGATTATTTTCCAATGGCACAAGAAAGTCCTTAAATGGGGTCCATATGAAAATGTTATGCCACCTGCAAGTTGACCTTCTTGTCTTTATCACCATGATTCAAAAGTGTTGAGATTTTGTGTATTTGGGGTAGCATCAGTTGTAATCTAGGTCCCAAATTTTGAGGAAGGACTAGAGTTCACCTGATCTACAAGACCCAAAAATGGATTTGAGAAATTTCATCTGGTTTAGGAGATATTAAATTAATTAATTATTTTAATGTATTTCCTAAGTTAAAACTTAGGAAAATAAAATAATTAAAGTGAATTTAATTAAACATGTGATGAAATTGTCTTAAGTCGCATAGATCAAGCTTTATTTTAATCTTAGCCATTGATTAAAGATTTAATCTTGGCTATTGATTTGTCAATGAGAAAAGTATAAAGGAAAGGCTTGGGGTCATTTGTAAGATACACAGAGGTAGAGCACTGAAGCTAAGCTGAGATTCTAGGGCGGGGTTGCTAAGAATTCTCAAGTGTTTCAGTTGCAGAGAGGAGAATTTAGACCAAAGGGATGATCTGATCCTGGGGTCTAGAATACACAAGAAGTAGAGAAGAGATCAGGAAAGACAGCGCAAAGGAAGGCAGCAGCAGCAGCAACAGCAACAGACGGCAACAACAGCAGCAGCAAGGACAGCGTGATTTTCAGGAAACCCTTCAGGGGTTACGCAGAGACCCTTAGGGGCAGCGTAGTGACTGCGTCACCCAGTCTGGGGTAATGCAGTCCCTTCCAGTGACATCGTTGAGCATTTGGAGGCCTTCAGAGGCTAACGCAGTGTCTTTCAGGGGAAAATCTGGGGTTTCTAGGCCTAGATCTGGCTGAGTTCTGAAAATCCAGTTTGAAGGTGTGGATCAGTCAGTATTGTTGGTCTTAGATCAGCCAGGTGCTACAGATTTAGAGTTTTCTCTATAGAGTTTTCCAGATCTGGAACCCAGAGTTGTGTATTCAAAAATATTCTTAATAATAGAGCCCTCCAGCAACTAGAGACCTGTTTTCCCACATTGGATTTTTCCGGGGACAGTTTGTCCAGAAATAACAGTGTCACTTTGTCTATATGTGCATGTGCTTATTCTAGATCTGAATTGGTAGAGATCTGTTATGTGTTTTGCTTTGATGTTAACTTGAATTTATTCAGTTGATAACTTGTATAAGTAGGAGAAGCTTAACCAGATTAACAGAAATAATTTCTACATAAGAATTAAGATTAAGAAATTTCTACATGGTATCAGAGCAATTGCAGATCTAGAAGGACCACCAGCTGAAGAATCTGAAGGATCTAGCTGCAAAAAGCAGCTAGAAAGGCAGCAGAAAAGAAGATCTGAAGGGACAGCGAAGTTTTCAGGAGGAGATTCACGCAGAGGGAAGGGTGACGTTGTCCAGCGTTGTGTCCTAGCAAGCCCACGCAATTACTGCGCAGAGGCAGCTCAGAAATAGTGCTAGTTGGGTCTGAGCCGACCAGTGTGATTCAGATCTAAATCTGTCAACTCAAGAAAAGTCTGCAGAAAAGTTACAGAAAATTCAAAAGAGCTGGTGGGGTTAAACTTCTGAAGTTTTCAGGTTTTTAACCTTGGCGCAAGTGACAAAGTTTGGGAAGAGATCAGCTTCTCAAAGAGTTTCTTGCCAAAGGAAACTTGCAGTTTGGTCAGAGGATCAAAGAAGAAGTTGAATCATAGTTGATTTGGTAGATTTCCAAGGAGGGAAATCAAGTGTCAGAGGGAGCAAAGGGTTCCCAATTCGAAAAGGACCCTAGATCCAAGATCTCTAGCATAGAGAAGAGGAGCTCCGACAAATTCTGAGCAGATGGCTCCTCACGGACTGCGTGATCAGGATAGGCTAGAGAGCCTCTCAAACTTTTCGGTATGGAAAGCTAGGATCCTGATTGTCCTAGAGGCATATGGTTTAAGAGATCATGCAAAGCAGACCCTGGCAACACCAACAGATGCGAATCTCCTACGGAAGCATAGAGAAGCTGTTGGGCATGCCAAGCGGCTGATAATGGACAGTATCAAGGATCACATTGTGCCACACATAGCTGAGAAGAGGACAGCTAATGAGATGTGGAAGGCCTTGACTTCCCTATATGAGGGAAAATCAGTCCAAAGAAAGATGTTGTTGGAGGCCCAAATAAGGTCATTCATGATGACCAAGGGAGAAGACATCGAGCATTTCCTCTTCAGATTGCAGTCAATCAGGGATCAGCTGACTGCAACGGGTGCAACCGTAGATGATGCAGTGATAGTCAGGACTACCCTCAATGCAGTCACGGATGAGTGGGAAACCTTTGTCCAAAGTATCTTGGGTAGAGCGGACCTCCCAGATTGGGACAACTTGTGGTCGATCCTACGACAAGAAGAACTCCGAAGGTTCACAAAGAAGTAGCACAACCCTGCGTTGAGCAAGGTTAAGAAGGAAGAGGAGGAAGATGCAGCCTTGGCATCAAAGAAGCAGCCAAAGAAGAAGAAGGATCTTTCCAAGATAAAGTGCTTCCAGTGTGGCGAATGGGACATTTAGACAGCCATTGTCCAGAAAAGAAGAAGGACAAGGAAGCATCTTCTTCCAAAGCAACGGTGGCAGATGATGGGTCCGAAGATGATGTAGCCATGAGTGCTCATGAACCACGAAGGTGGGGTGACATGGAAATGTAGAGGAGCTACATGGAAGTAAGACGAGATCCTTGAGCAGCTCATCTCTTGGATCACAAGCGAGCTACGGCAACCTTAAGATAGTAGCGGGACAATTGGAGTAGTGGGTGCATAGATCACATATGAGGCAAAGGTAGAGGCAGATCTGGAGGCTAGGAGGAGCAGCGCAGAGCATTGCAGCAGCAGCGTAGAAGAAGTAGCAACGCAGAGGCTGATGTGACTTCAGCAGTGCAGAGCAGTGTTGCTTATGCAGTGCAGAGCTGCTACAACACAGAGAGCTTCAGAGGGACAGCGCAGTGCAGCAGCAGCGTGATATATTTCAGCACAAGGAGCTGATGTGACTTCAGTAGTGTAGAGGGAGTCTGATTACGCAGGCAGAGTTGTAGCTATGCATCGTTCTTTAGATGCCAGCACAGATCTGTAGCCTATGGAGCTTCAGTGATGAGGATGCAACCCATCTGACTTGTTTGCCAAAGATTGGGCAAGAGATTCAGTTGTTTCTCTCAACAACTGAAGTTGCAGTGCAGTAGATCAACAGTGGCAGTGCTATGTGCAGCACAGATGCAACATATTGAGAGCGCGCTGCAGTACAGAATGGCAGCAGTAGTGCAGAGTTGAGTGGCAGTAGGCCAAGCTTTAGCAGCACAGAACCAGTGCCCAAAAACATGTAATGCATAAGTGTGATGTATTGCTAGAGCACACCCTTGATGTTAAGAGGGAGTGTTGAGATTTTGTGTATTTGGGGTAGCATCAGTTGTACTCTAGGTCCCAAATTTTGAGGAAGGACTAGAGTTCACCTGATCTACAAGACCCAGAAATGGATTTGGAAAATTTCATTTGGTTTAGGAGATATTAAATTAATTAATTATTTTACTGTATTTCCTAAGTCAAAACTTAGGAAAATAAAATAATTAAAGTGAATTTAATTAAACATGTGATGAAATTGTCTTAAGTCACACAAATCAAGCTTTCTTTTAATCTTAGCCATTGATTAAAGATTTAATCTTGACCGTTGATTTGTCAACGAGAAAAGTATAAAGGAAAGGCTTGGGGTCATTTGTAAGATACACAGAGGCAGAGCACTGAAGCTAAGCTGAGATTCTAGGGCAGGGTTGCTAAGAATTCTCAAGTGTTTCAATTGCAAATAGGGGAATTTAGACCAATGGGATGATCTGATCCCGAGGTCTAGAATACACAAGAAGCAGAGAAGAGATCAGGAAAGACAGCGCAGAGGAAGGCAGCAGCACCAGCAGACAGCAACAACAAGGACAGCGTGATTTTCAGGAAACCCTTCAGGGGTTACGCAGAGACCCTTAGGGGCAGCGTAGTGACTGCGTCACCTAGTCTGGAGTAATGCATTCCCTTCCAGTGACAGCGCTAAGCATTTGGAGGCCTTCAGAGGCTGACGCAGTGTCTTTCAGGGGCAGATCTGGGGTTTCTAGGCCTAGATTTGGCTGAGCTCTATAAATCCCGTTTGAGGGTGTGAATCGATCAGTGTTTTTAGTCTTAGATCAGCCAGGTGCTGCAGATCTAGAGTTTTCACTGTAGGTTTTTCCAAATCTGGAACCCAGAGTTGCGTATTCAGAAATATTCTTAATAATAGAGCCCTCCAGCAGCTAGAGACCGGTTTTCCCACATTGGGTTTTTTCGGAGACAGTTTGTCCAGAAATAACTGTGTCACTTTGTCTATGTGTGCATGTGCTTATTCTAGATCTGAATTGGTAGAGATCTGTTATGTGTTTTTCTTTGATGTTAACATGAATTTATTTAGTTGATAACTTGTATAAGTAGGAGAAGCTTAACCAGATTAACAGAAATAATTTCTGCATAAGAATTAAGATTCAAAAATTTCTACAAAAATGATGCCACATCAGCCCCCATTATTCATGGAAAAGGGGCTAGCCACGTGGTCCTGATGAAGAGGACTCTAGAAGAGTCGTTATTGTAACTCTAGTTAAGAGCTGAAGGAGTCAAACTTAACCACTAGTAGGCTATCAAGTTGTGTTATAATCGAGCCACTAAGAGGAAAAGGGGTTCCATTCAATTTAAGTGTTTTTTGTTCCATAGATAAGTAGAGTAGTTGATTGGATAGAGATAGAGAAAACAAAGAGAATATGTGCATTGTAGCGGCCCACAAGCCACAAGGCTCACTCCTTTGTACTTGCATGCATTTCCATTCAAAGAAAAAGAGGGCAAAGCAGCCTCACCTTCCAGCTAAGTTTTCTCTCATAAGGGTTTCCCAAATCATATCTAGTGCTCATTGTGGTTTGTGAGTTTTATTTTGTTGTTCTCTATTTTCTATATTTTATCTAGTGCATGCATAAGCATAACATAGTAATTAATGAATCCAGAAATCTAATGAGAAATTAACCCTCATAATGTACGTTTTGGATTTTCAAATATATACTAAGCAGGTCTATTGTAACGAACTGTCTAGTGGAATATCCACGACAGTTTACTGATCAAGAAGTGAGGTCAAACTAGTTAAGAATGAGTTATCATGTGTAAGGTGGCACGAAGTGGAGTTGTAGATCAAGTTATGAGAGAGAAACTCGCATGATAGAGGAAAGACAAGTTAACACAAATGGAGGTTGAGTTAAGTGCACATGATTTAGTCAACTTGGCATGCAGCCCAATTAACTAAGAGGGTCTTCCTCAGGATTATCACCAACTGCCACCTCGCCTTACAATTTATGCATGCATTCTAGTTATCTCAATTTAACTCCATGCATGCATCCCAATCACATCAACACTTGTGTGCACCTCAAGACGCCAAATGAAATTCCCTAAAGTGACCATGTATCACCATAGGAAGGCTGCCATGGGTCACGATTTGGGTCTGCCACATGTTACTCAGCTCTGGCAGATGTTAAAAATAGAAATTCTCTAAATACCCCCTGATATTATACTCATCGGACACAATTTCTCAAGGGGAACCCAAAGGTGCATTCAAAACTAACAGACAAGTACCCGTGCCTCATACTGCTGAAACAAATCTCTCTAGCTATGTAACCTGTCTCTAGAAAAGGATAGGATGACCTTGTGTCTGGAACTTCGTAATGCACATTGCAAACAACCCTTGACTGATATACCAATCCCTGAAATCAACCACTAGTCACCAGTGAGATGATGCAAGCTGGCCTTTAACCCTCTAGATTTCATAGGAAGTAGATTTAGGGGTTAACAACCTGACAGTTAGACTCCTTAGAAAAATCAGATCTAGGCTAGAAGAGAAGGCACTCCATATGTTGGATAACAAAACCACACAAAATGAAAAGAAAAATATAATCAGAAGTGATAAACCATAAGCCATGGCCGAAGGGAAGTCAACATCTTTCTCTATCAATTTTGATTCTTGAACATAGCCCGATCATGAAATGACCTAAACTTAATGTGAAATGAAAGCTACCCATCAACACAGAATAGGTTAATATGTAATGAACAGTGGTTAAAGATAACAACTAATTGGAGTCAAACAATTCAGTTAATTTCACTCTGAGCTGCACAACTTTTCACTAAAAGCAAAATAAAATTTGAAGAGAGAGAGAGAAAAACAAAATCTATCATGAAATACTGGTGATGTTCTTTTGAAGACTATTTAAGGCACATGCCAAGGTCTGCGTCTTGACTCTTATGCATATCCCCACCATCAAGGTGGCAAGTAGGCAAGAATTGGACAAGATTCAAAGAGAAGAACTCCGATGCTCACACCTGTTAGAACAGGAAACAAATAAAAAGTGTTTTTAGGTGGAATCTGACCATATATTTCTTAACATATAAATGAGGGCCACCTAGGAAGTATAGGTATGCATGTAAACATGGCTGGAACATGCAAGGAATCAGGGAGATGCTACATTTACATTTTGAAGTTTTTTAAGCAATAATAGAAATTGAACCTCTCATGATGAAGGCAATCATCACAATATGAAATTCACACCTACTGAAGGACGAGGTACTTTTTCTAGTTGGAAATTGGGAACAGATAAAATGCAATCCAGAAATGGAACAGCAACCGTTTTAGCAGAAATCCCATAACATATTAGTTCTCATCTCACTCAGTCTGCTCCTTTACAGTCGTATCCCCTCATCCTCCATCTTATTCTATAAGTAGTCACTGATTTTTGCTTTTTAGTTGGTTTCACAAGGGTTTTGTGAAAAGACATTGAAACACCCTGCTCAATGTGTACACTGTAAACTTTAAATGCTTACATCTGAGCATAGCGAAATATCATAAACCCGTTATTAAGAAGAGGAAAACAGTAGATAAGATCAGTATTTTACCTTCCATCAGGCTGTTGAAGATTTTTCATTGTTCTTGATATTCTTTTGCAATCAATTCGGGTGAAGTCATCACCCATTATCTTTAATAATGCTAAAGCGGAGTAAGTACTGGCTAGGTGACCAATACCACCATTGTTAAATTTAACCTGTAGAATATACTAGTTAATAAAGACACTGAACAAAATGTGTATTGTTGATTGAACAGGCCGCCTTTTTAAAATAGATATTACTCCCATTGTAAAGTTATTTTTTAGTGCAATCAATTTGATTGCTCCAGAATTCATTCCTGATTCAACTCCTATGGAAAGTTACAGTCTAAATTGCAGGAGCTGTTTTGAATCCATGATACGTACTCTAGCATGTTTTGACAAGTGGACTGAAGATGATCCTTGGAAGCCATAAAAAAATCCTGCAGTAGACTACTATTAAAGTCAAACCAGTTTGTTTAGCCATTGTGGACAAAAAAATCCAAACCAAAAAATATAAGACCTCATTTTGTTCTACGATTTTGACTTGAAATACCATGTTTATCTTCAGCCTCATCTGATGGAAGGACTTGAAGGTGATAGACCCAATCCATAATCCGTTTTGCATCAACCTGCACTACATACGAAATAAATGGTTAGAAAGACAAACAGGTCACTAAAAGGGTATGCCAAAAGCTGATTAGGTTTTGCTAAGTTTTCCAAGATGGTGCTGGAAAGAAAGACCAGAAACAATTCTTAGATAAGAATTATTTGCACTCCTATACTTTTTCTTCATATTGCAGGGATTGATACAAGTTGTTCAGATCAAAGACTCTATATAGTAATATACACTAGATGGTATATTTCACCTATACTTCCATGTTTTGCTTTTAGCTTGTAACATGAAGGTAGCACATGTGGCACTTTAATTCCACGTTATTTTACATGTTGGTTTGAATTATTGCATGCAAATTACATCATTAAGCGCAGGGTTTCCAGAACACAGAGCAGGAGAGGCAGCAGGATCGCTAGGAGTTTTCCTTCCCAACAAACAGTTGGAAAATGTAACTAGGTTCGGTCTTCATAATGACTTGTAATTATGAATTTATGTAATGAAGAAGACAAAGATAATAAAATGCATTTTGTAATGCTTGCTTCATGGGTTTCATGAGCAAGGAAGTTTTTATTATAGGTCAAAGACTTCTTCTTGATGTCTTTGGGGGTTTAGCATCTTGTCATAAATATATATACAATTAAGAGTCATGTATATGAAGAAGTGTTACACTTGTAAAGACATGTTATTGATGTAAAAGTATACTCCAAAGATCTTGTCACCAAACCTCTTGAAGTCGGCTTGAAACATATTCGAAATATCACCTTGAGGATGTCAGCCTAATAGCTAGAGACAGTTACTATATATATAGAGTGACTCGGCCTTATGGACAGCATCAATCTCAGTTGTGTCTGCAATAGATGAAGCGAAGAGAAGTGCGAAGTGGAAGTCTGTGGCAATAGGACGAAGTCTGATCTGAAATAGATGCGAAGGACAAAACTGTAATAAAATACCTCAGCGAGAGTAAAGTTATCTCTGTTTGGACTGTTCCGCCTAAACTCAGAAAGCACCAAGTGTATCTAGTGCTTAAAGGAAAAGGTTACACAGCAAGGAGGTAGGTGAATCTTCAAAAGAGATAAGACTTATCATATCTCTGTTTTGACACCTCGCACATTTCAGAGAAGCTGGAAGAGACTGCAGTAAGAAGAAAGTTCACTAAAAAGGCTCGGTCTCGGTCCTTGGTGATATCTAAGGGGTGCTGTAAATAGGCAGAAAAAGAGTCTCTTGGAGGCCGAGGTCTGAGCAAAGAAGGATAAGAAGGAAGTACATCAATTAAGGCTAGGAACCGAATTTCTTAGTGCTGGTGCAGTACAGTGCAGGAAGGAAGGATCAAGAAGCCGAGAAGAGCAGCAAGTAATTGTGACAAGGATCTTTGGAGATATACTAGTGTCAAGGGTCTGTGTCATGGTCATGGTACTTGTCAATTGAAGATCTAGAAGAAGAATTACTTTTGGGTTTTCCTCTCCAAGAGGGAGAGGTTTTGGCCCTGGCTTGAAGAGAAAAAATTCTGTGTCTCTTGTGTTTTGATAATTGACTTGATGAAGAACATAATAAGCTAACGAAGATAAGATCTAAGTAATAGAAGCATAACAAGTATAACACAAGCAGTTATCAAGTAAGAGAGTTGAATTAAACACCGCCCTACCAAATTCTCAACACAAACCTCAGGAACATTTTGTATATAATATATTATAAATTATAATGCATATAAATTCAAAAAAATACATGCAGAGTGCCAAATTAGTTGCAGAGATATGAAAACACAGATTTCATTTTTTTTAGAAATACTTCTTATAGAATCTCTGTGCCAATAGGCATATCTATGACATCAAAATCACCCAGAACTTTCACCTAGCCTCATCCATACCCACTGCTGGGTTTTGAAGCCAGGTCTCCTTTTTCTGTTACTTGTAGATGAATGCTACATTATAAGAAGTTAGAAATGTCACCGATAGAATATTAATCATTAGAGCATCGACCATTTAGTAAATTAGTACACATATAACAACCACCATGTAGCAGTTGCAAACATATAAATACAGAATTTTAAACCAAATCGCATTTATGAAATGAGATAGGCAATCCTGACCATAGAGTTATAAGATGCATAGAATGTTTACAAAATAGGCCACGTGCCTGATTTGCAAAATACATATTACAAACTAAAATCAATAAACCAAGCCAAAGCCTATAAAAAGTAAAGAAACAAAGAAAATGACAATTTTACTATTTACTGTTCTTTCCTCTTGCCACAAGCAACTTCTGCTCTGACTTCCCGTGGTTTAGGAATTGCACCACCACAAATTGTCACATTTTTCATTTCTTCACTTGTCACAGGCTTTAGCTCAATGTAGTGCTCTTGCCACAAGCAACTTCTTCTCTAACTTTCCATGATCTAGGAATGGCACCACCATGCGTTTCATGACCCCCATGCAGTTGTGGAGGTTTTGAAGTGGATCTGTTAACACCTGACATGATCCCTCTCTCAAAGAGCCTCAAGTAGAGAGCCAGGAATGTTGTTGTTGTCACGAACACCACTCTTCTCTCTTGGGAATAAGTTCTCTCACTAACTCTAGGGACACATTCCCTAAAATATCAGATCAAAAACTCTGAAATCTGCAACAAGCCAATCAGGTCTGCACTCCAATCTCTCTGATCAGTGAATGAAAAACCTCAAAATATGTGCTGTAAGTTGTCAAATTGGCGAGTAAAGATCTGAAATCTTTGAATAAATATTGCAAATCCACAATAAAGATGTCCTATAACAGCAAATACAACTCATAAATCAACAAGATCTGCAACAAATTCACCAACTTCCTTAATCTGCAACAGTAAACTCAAAATTCTGCATGTAACTTCATCAAATCAGCAAGCTAGGCACTCAAATAGGCAAGTGCTACATGCAGATCTCAACAGTGATGCTCTTTAATAGTAGATAAAACATTATAACCAACAAGCAGGTGAGTATTTTTCGCTTTCAAGTCTTGATGACAATGGCCACTGCCTTTGTTCTTGGGCAATGGAGACGACTGATGGAAGAAGAAAGAGAGAGAGTGGAAAGAAAGATTCAGCAAGGAAAAGACAATATGTATCTTGTTGACAAGTATCTCAGAAAATAACTCATGAAGGCATACCATGTGCATGAATCTTCACACCAACCCACAACAACAAGAGAATTGTCTAATACCAACCCACAACAGCAACAGAATTGTGTAACCAAACAGACTGAGTTCTTAATTACCCAAAGTTATCAATAGATGAATCGAACTTCACTGCAAAGTCATAGATCCAACTGTTGAGCATGATGACAAACAGTCATGAAGGACCAACATTGTCACAACCTTAACTCCCTTTTGTGCTTCACCTTTAGAAGAAAATGCCTGTGAAAGAAGATGAAAGAGAAACAAACCTTTGTACTTCATGTTGGAGCTCATGTGAAAATTTCTGAATATAACAATACATAAAGCCTACTGCAGTATCTTGATTCACTTCTCCTACTTGCGATTTAATTATACAAGTTATTTTCAGATAATATTCAGAAAATACCGAAGTAAACACAACTAGCAGCCTAGACACATACAAATCATTTACTGAATATTGCACTCATTCAACAAAGTGACACACAGATTTTTCGGACAAATGTCCCCGGAAAAACCCAATGCGGGAAAACCGGTGTAGCAGATATGAGGGTTTATTATTATTAAGGAGAATCTGAGTACAACAAATTTGGGCACCTTACTTGTTGACCCGACACAGAAAAATAGATCTGCAACAATACCTACTATTCTGAGGACTGAAAACTGGACTGACTCACACCCTCAAACGGGATTTACAAAACTCAATCCCTTACTGCCTCTAGAAACCCCAGTGCTGCCCTGAAGTTGCCTGCATCAGCCCTGCTAGCTTCTGCGTGGCCCTGTACTGCTCAGAAGGGAACTATGTAACCCCAAACTGGGTGATGCAGTCCTTACGCTGCCCTAGATGGCCTCTGTGTAACCCCGATGGCCTCTTGAAGCTCCAGTGCTGCCCCTCTTGGGCCTGCATAGCGACTGAAACCCTCTGCGTTGTGCAGCTATTGCATAGCCTCAACTTCCTCTGCGCTGCTCCTGGTTGCTGCTCCTCTGCCTCTTGCTGACTCTTGGCTCCGGGTTCAGATCATCCCCTTAGCCAATACTACCCCTCACTGCAGCTGAAACTCTTCTGGAAATTCTTAGCAAACCCGCCCTAGAATTCCAGCTTAATTTCAATGCTCTGCCTCTGTGAGTGTGTCTCCAACTGACCCTCGAGCCTTTTTCTTATACTTTTTCGTTGAGACATCAACGGTCGTGATTTAATCTCTTATCGACAACTGAGATTAAAACACTGCTTGATCTGCATCACTTAGAACACTTCATCACGTGTTTAATTAATTCACTTTAATTTTTCTAATTCCCTAAGTTAGACTTAGAGTCCTCATTAAAAAAATAATTGTTTGAATATCTCACACATAAGATGAAATTTCTCCAAATACTTTATGGGTTTTGGAGATCTTGTGTGTCTTAGCCCTTCCACAAAATTTCAGGGCTAGAGCACACCCGATGCTACCCCAATGCTCAAAATCAAGAAGGAGAAGATAGGAGTGGAGGCACAAGGGAAGCAGACAAGAGAACCTGAAGGAGAAGTCACCAAGCCAAAGGATGCCTCCCAAGCTACCAAGCCTCTCTTTTATAGATGAACTCTTGATCTAAGATAAAAAATTTCTGAAAAAATCAACTACAATGCATGCCTCTATCCTCATCTAGAGCATCCCCTTCATACTGAGTTTAGAAATGCGGCATGTGAAACAAGAGTGCTTATTTGTCCTCAAAATAATTCTCAAACATGCCAATATTATCATCCAAAGAGTGTGCCCTTCATGCTGAGAACAGAACTGACATAATGCTGAAAATAATATAGGAGAAACATGTCACATGCACGCTTATTTTATCCACGAAAGACTTCCTCAACTGCTATCAAATCAGCACTTTAAGATGCTGATTTTATCCATGATGGGAGCACCTATTTTATTGGGAATAGGGAACAGGATAAAATGCCAAAAAGAAGCCAAAGACATGTTAAAATCAGTGCCCAAATGCACGCCAATATAGAGTTGAAAAACAAGGATAAAAAAGAGGTTAAATTAGTCTCGCAAACAGTGCCTATCCTCGTGCTATGTGAACATGCAAAAACAGGAGCCTTCTCTAGGGAAAAGTGCCAAAACATTCTCTCAAGTGAAGAATCAATCCTCGTGCAATATCACCAGTAGATAATGTCAAAAATATCCTCTAGTGGAGCACTCAAGTTGGCCAAAATGGAACTGAAATATGAATGGATAAGCATAAGATGCAAGGCACCATCCTTGGCTTAAAAAGAAACAATCCTACCACCCAAAAAAAAACCTGGAATGAGACCAAGTGGGGCATTCCTCTTCTATTGAAAATAGAAACTCTTAGATGCCAAAAATAGGACGAGTCCTCCTCAAGTGGGCACCCTCTTCTTGCTAAAACAAATGCTAATCCAACTGCATGACACAGATGTGGAAGCCTAAAATAACGCCTGTCTCAATCTAGAAGCTTCCTGCACAAAGCCCCTGCAGTTAAACTAACATATGCACAACACCAGAAATAGAAAAAAGATACTCACACACAAGAAAAACGCATGAGGATAAGTATGCAAGTATGACAAAAGATTGTTAGAACTGTACACATATTTAAAGTTTGTAAAACTCATTTGTATTGTCATGTATAAAGTATAAAATTGTGGGGACAGTTATCGAAGTTGACCAAGTCTCCAATAAAATACAATAAAGTAGGTGAGTGATCAATTTAGACTAAACCACCCAAAAAGAGGGATAAAATGTTGCAAATACTAAGAGGGGGAGTGAATCAGTATTTCATTATTTTTAAATATTTTTATCTTTTAAATTTTTTTATGCATATAAATCATGAAACATAAATCTTTACATAAGAAACACTTATGCAATATTTCTTTGTAAATATTTTGTAAACTTCCTTGTAAAAAGCACCAACTTACAAATTTTGTAGGCATCAACCTATAGAAGATTTCATTCCCATAGTTGAGCACCAACTCAGCAAATGTAAGCACCAACCTAGAGGAGACACAAAGCCCCACCCAGCTGAGCACCAACACAGCAAACTCTAGGCATCAACCTACATCATCAAGTTGTTCCCTTCATCTGCCATCAATAACTTTTGGTCCTCAACAAATTCTTCAGTGAGTTATCATCTAACCATGCAACCTTCATGTTTGCGCCTTCAAGCTTGATCACAGCCACTTGACTTGTACACCTGAACTTTCTGCTCCAACTAGGCTTCTTGACTTTGCTCTTTAGACTTGATCTCTTGCATGTTAGTTCTCTATATTTGATCAAAAAGAGGTCTGCCCATCCGGCACTTCAACTTCCTCAACTCTTGTTGTTCAATGTATAACTGCCATTGCTTAGGCTTATTACATGTTCAAAGAGAAGGTTTGCCCACTTGTAGATTTATTTCTGCTACATAAGGCTTTTCAACACACTTGGAACCAAACAGGCCTTTACAACGTTGAAGGTCTGCTTCCTGTGGCCTATCAACCTCTGCACTAAACACTCACCTTATGTAGCCCACAACAATGTTGTGAAAATCGCAATCGGAATACAATCGGCGAGGGTCCAGAAAAAGAAAAAATCATAAAAATCGGTAAAAATCAGCAAAACATTGGCAAAATTTAAAAAGTACAATAATATCAATTTTTTCAATTTTTTTGGTATCTAAAGCATCCACAATTTAAAATAAATGCATTGAGACATAAATATGAAAAGGAAACTAATATATAAGATGTGTAATATGTCTAGTGCTACATCACACAACAGTGAATCATGTCCTGAATCATGAGTCCTGACTCAGCCTCAAAATATCAACAAAAAATATAATAATGTATCTCATATCATGAGTCATATACAATGAAATAAACCACTAAGTAACTAATGATTTTCTCTGCCCCTTTTGCGAGAAAATATAATAGCTTTCCCTCTAGATGAAGAAGGCAATGGGCTGGCATTGGACTTTGATGTCCTCTAGAAGAACTAGGAGTCGCAAGAACTAGATCATGTCCTTTACTGGTGACCATGGTAGGTGGCATCACCTCCTCCTCCTCCTCCTCCTCGACTCTTTCCTCTGCAACTGCTACCTCCTCCACTGCCTCCTCTAACCAATCAAGGGTCGATTCCATGAAAGGCCTCTCGGACTCAACCCTCCATGCAACAATGGTGTGAATCCCATCCAATGAGATAACCTCCACGACAGGTGTCTTCTGAAGTTGCCTCACCCACAATTAGAGATTGCAGTGGACGTAGATCATGTCATTAAGGCATTGAGACTCCAACCTATATGAAGGCCATAAATTATAAATTAATAATTCAAAAAAACAAAAATATATATATAATTTTTATTATTTAATGAATTCAATAAATTGATTTATTATTGGCGATTTTTTCACGATTTTTTGGCAATTTTTATGATTTTATCGTGATTTTTTCATTTTGGAAAAAATCACGAATTTTATCGGCCAATTAAATCATCCTCCCAAAAAAATCGCAATGTTCACAACGCTGGCCCACGAGCCTATCACAAAACTTGTCCACAATAGCCATGTTCTAACTTCTTATTGCACCTCTATCCACAATAAGGCTCTTTGTAATGTCCCCATTTTCAATTTTTTCTATAGTACAACCAGGATGGATTTCCAGGGTATGTGATGGCCAAGTCACTAGAGAAGAGTACGTCATCAAAGGTCATGTACAAGTTTTTGAAGAGTTTTATGGGATCTGACAGTGTTCGCTTGGCATATTCTATCATCCACACAACTTGCTTTTGTTTTCGTTGCATTCCAATAATTCCCGTAAAATGGGGTTATTATTGAGCTTGTTTAAATTAATTATGCTTAAGGTGTCATTTCAGGAGGAATATTTAATAAAACATCTTAGTGTAATATCTCGTTGGAACCAGGACAAGAAGATTGTAAATTTACGTAGATGTTCTATGCTTGATGCAACTTTACTTTCTCTTCAATTTCAGACAGCAATCACATAAATAATAAAGTAAAATGTTGATAGAACATACCAATAGATCGACAAAAGACAAGCCATAAATATATATTTGTGTTGGTGCGTTAAGGCGGTCAACAGGGTGCTTCAACTAGCAAAGTCTCAGTATGGTCAACTAACTAGCAATGTCACACAACCCTCAGGACAGCCAAACAGTCAACTCAAAAGTCAACCCCAAAAAAGTCAGCGTTGTCAGTCAATGGTCAACGCAAACAACAGCAGCAGCTAGGTCAACGCTGAAAAGTCAAAGTCAATGGCTTGCCTCAAAAATAGTGCCAAAAAATGTGGATTAGGGAAATCGAAGTTCTGGGAGAGTTTCGGGTCAAATTGACCTTGTGTTAACCAAAGTCAACGCTGGTCAAACTTGTTGTAGAAACCCTAGACCAAATTCAGAAAATTGCTGCTGCCAGATTTCACACGTGTGGAGAGAGAACTCCAAGTGATTCGAACCAATCAGATGAGGAGAGAGAGATGTGTGAAGATGAGATGAGTGAAATGTCCTCCAACATTGACCTTATTTATATCCATCATTGAGGTGTGTGACACATCTTGCTAGGGTACAAAACCTTAAAGCCGACCTGCACATATTTTGAATAGATTAAAAATAAATTCAAAATAAATGTTCTGCTCATCGGATCAAGATGATCGTTAGATCGATCTTGCACCTCTCCGAAAGAGGAACCCAATAAAAATATTGGTATCTTCATCTGAGCATCACAACATGGAGTTTGGACCTAGTTGTCCAAAATTAACACTCCCTCTCAACTAGGGAGAACTCCATCCACCTGTGCAATCCAAACATCATGCGTCATCCCACCATAACTTGCTTTGCTGGCTTCTTTATTTCAGAACAGAAGTGGGTTAGTCACAAAGAAATCATTCCCGGCTAACAGATTCAGCCCAAAGGTCCGAAACCTCTATAGGACTCACAAAGAGTCTCATACCAACCCGAAGTTGGTTTATCTGACCCGAAGTCAGTAGGAGGTCTGAAACCTCACTAGACTTGATCCCAAATCAAGTGGTTGGACCATGCCACCCTAGATAGAGAGTACGGCAATCTCTGATGCGTCCATCAGTCTTTGCTACTAGCCTCTAGCTTTTCCCACATCACTAGCCAAATGAGAGTTACTTCCCATGAGCCCTGAACTCAATGGGTAGGATGCATACGAGGCATAGATAATAAGAGGTGAACCAACTCAATCATCACAACAGTGGGGCAGAAGCACACCAACAAAGTTCGGCAAGCCTAGCCCTATGGTTGCTTATAGCTCCGAGAAGCTATCCCCAAAACCCCCCAAAGCTCCCAGAGCTCATCGTTCAACAGGACCCTCATCATAAGGTCGTTCCATGATACCAAGACTCTCACGGAAGTTTAGGAACTTGACCTTCCCCAAGGGCTTTGTGAGAATATCCGCAACCTGCTCATCAGCTCCTATATGATCGAGCCTTACGGCGCCTCGCTGTACCATATCCCGGATAAAGTGGCACTTGATATCAATATGCCTGGATCGATCGTGGAACACAGGATTCTCAGACAAGCGAATCCCACTCTGGTTATCACAGAGTATCATGGTGGTATCTAGCACATGCCCGAACAACTCACTGAAGAGCTTTCGCAACCAGACTGCTTCACAACAGGCCATACTCGCTGCAATGTATTCGACCTCTGCGGTGCTCAAAGCCACCGACTTCTACTTCCTGCTCATCCATGATATCGAAGAAGATCCAAGTGAGAAGCAGCATCTTGATGTGCTTTTACGATCCACCACACTTCCAACCCAATCGGTATCAGTATATCCAAGGAGTGTCACGCTTCCAGTAATGTATCTCAGCCCATGGTTTATCGTGCCTCGAAGATATCTCAAAAGATTCTTGGCACCAACCCAGTGAGTGTGATGAGGCTCAACCATCTGTTGACTCAAAGTGTTCACTACAAAACATATATCTGGACGGGTGTTCACTAAGAACATCCGGGCCCCTACGAGTTGACAATACTTAGTAGGATTTGCTAACATGGGCCCAGCAGCGCTGCCACTCAACTTCTTAAATTTGAGCTCCATCAGTGTCGACGCGGACTTGCAGTCCACCATGCTGAATCTTTCCAAAAGCTTCACAATGTATTTTCCTTGAGAAAGGAAAATCTCGCCAAGTCTCTGCCAGACCTCCAAGCCTAGCTAGTAGTGCATCAATCCTAGGTCTTTCATCTCTAACTTAGAAGTGAGCTCCCTCTTGCACTGATGAATGAGAATGTCAGCACCTGTCAGGAAGAGGTCGTCCACATACAGCACCAGAATGAGAGGCTTCTCTCTATCAACCTTGAAGTAAAGGTTCGGATCAACATTACTACGAGTGAAGCCCAGCTTCATCAGGTAACTATCTATCCTCTCATACTAAGCTCTGGGTGCTTGCTTCAGCCCATGGAGGGCTTTCTTCAACCTACAGACATGGGTGTCCTGATCCTGGACTTCGAACCCCAAAGGTTGCTCCACATACAACTCTTCCTTTATCGCACCATGCAGAAATGCGGTCTTCACATCCATCTGATGAAGACTCCATCCTTGCGTAGCAGCAAGGGCTATGATAGATCGAATGGTGGTATATCGGGCCACAGGTCCAAATATGTCATCATAGTCTATGCCTTTCTTTTGAGAGAAGCCACGGACAACGAATCTTGCCTTGAATTTTTCAGCGCTTCCATCAGATCCATGCTTGATCTTGTAGAGCCATTTCGAGGTGACAACTGCTTTGTCCTTCGATCTTGGAACCACATCCCAGACTTCATTCTTCATAATGGACTCATACTCTTCATGCATAGCATCCTTCCAGACTTGATGCTTTACAACTTCTTCAAAGGATCCAGGCTCAGATTGTACAATAGTACTCATATGCGCTGAATGCCATGTTATCTACTCTGAAGCCTAACACTCGGGTATGCGCGGGGCCATATGTCCCTCCGCATCCTCGAGAGTGTCCCTGAGCCATGATGGTCTCTTCACCAGTGAAGGACGTGGATCAATCGAGTTCATAGTTCCTTCAACATCGAGCATCGTCTCATCCTTCAGTCCTTCTTGATTTCCAAGCCTTGCTTCATGATCTTCCTCAGATCTCGGAAGATTAACTACTTTCCTCAAGGAAGCATCTTCGTCGAAAGTGACATCGTGGCATATCTCCACTTCCCTTTGACCAGGCACATAGACTCTATAGGCCTTCAAAGTTTCGTTGTAGCCCACAAACATTGCCTTCTTCCCAAAAGCATCCAACTTGCTCCTCTTCTCTTTCGGCACATGAAAATAAACAGGACATCCAAAAACTCTAAAATGTGAGACGTCAGGTTTCTTACCAGTGAAAACATCTTCGGGAGTTTTGGAGTCCAAGGCGAAATGTGGGCATCGTTTTTGAATGTACACAGCAGTGTTCGCAGCTTCTCCCCACAGAAACTTCGGCAAACCTTAGTCACATAGCATGGCACAAGCAGCTTCCACAATGATCCTGTTCTTTCATTCAGCAATGCTATTCTGCTCAGGAGTGTAGACAGTTGTGGTCTCCCTCTTAATGCCAGCTTCTCTGCAAAAGTTCTTGAACTCGTTCGTCTCATATTCAGTGCCATTATCGGTCCTCAGAATCTTGATCTTCTTCCCTGTCAAATTTTCCACAAAGGCTTTGAAGGTATGGAACCACATGAAAACCTCATCCTTCTTCTTCAAGAAGTATATCTAGGTTTTGCGAGAGAAGTCATCTATGAACGTCATATATTAAGAACATCCTCCCAAGGATGTCACGGGTAGCATACCAGATAGATCAGAATGTACTAATTGCAAGACATCAGATGTCTTTGTGACGCTTGAGGGGAAAGGTCCCCTTGTATGCTTTCCTTCGGCACAACCCTGACATACACCTTCATGATTATTTGAGAACTTGGGCATCCCCGTCACCACCTTCCTTGCTTCGGGAAGGGCCTTGTAGTGAAGGTGTCCAAACCTCCGGTGCCATAGTTCAGTCTGTCGGATAGTATCACACGTCATCGCTCCCAGTGGACTTCCTCCAACCTGGTAGAGTGTATCAACTCTAAACCCAATCGTGATAGCTTCCTTGAAGCTCTTCTTCCACATGTGCACCTTTCCATCAATGAATGCCACATTGAAACCTTTGTCTTCCATGGCCAATATAGACACAAGGTTCTTCTTCAAATTAGGTACATAGAGTACAACCTGCAAGCGGAGGACTCGACCTTGAGACAAGTGGAGGGTCACAATCCCTATCCCTTTCACGGGATATGTGGCATTATCTCCAAAGATAATTTCCAGATTAGTATCCTTCTCAACCATATCGCAGAGTGCTTCCTTGAACCCAGTGATGTGCCCAGCTCAGAGATGTAGGCTACCAGACTCTTGTGAATTGAGTCCCTGATCATCAGCTTTGCTTTGATCTCTCCCTTCTTATACTTTGTTTTGGCGGCAACAGTTGCAGTGGATGGAGGCTCTTGGATTTTTCCCTGCACATAGTCCATGACATCTTGGTCTTCCAACATAAGATCCAATGTCATCTTCCAAGCAGGAAGTCATCTTTCCCAGTCAATTTTTCATCACCCTTGAAGCCATTGAAGTTTGAGGAACCCATCCTCTTCTTCGATGATTGCTACAAATTAGGGCTTTGTCTTCACCTCAACTTCGATACCATGTAAATTTATGTAGATGTTCTATGCTTGATGTAACTTTACTTTCTCTTCAATTTCAGACAGCAATCACATAAACAATAAAGTAAAATGCTGATAGAACATACCAGTAGATCGACAGAAGACAAGCCAGAAATATATATTTGTGTTGGTGCGTTACGGCGGTCAACAAGATGCTTCAACCAGCAAAGTCTCAGTGTGGTCAGCTAACCAACAATGTCACACAACCCTCAGGACAGCGAAACGGTCAACTCAAAAGTCAACCCCAGAAAAGTCAACGCTGTTAGTCAATGGTCAACGCAAACAGCAGCAGTAGCTAGGTCAACGCTGAAAAGTAAGTCAATGTTTTGCCTCGAAAATAGTGCCAAAAAATGCGAATTAATGAAATCGAAGTTCTGGGAGAGTTTCAAGTCAAATTGACCTTGCGTTAACCAAAGTCAATGCTGGTCAAACTTGCTGCAGAAACCCTAGACTGAATTCAGAAAATTGTTGCTGCCAGATTTCCCACATGCGGAGAGAGAAGAGACTCCAAGAGATTCGAACCAATCAGATGAGGAGAGAGAGATGTGTGAGGATGAGATGGGTGAAATGTCCTCCAATGTTGACCTTATTTATATCCATTATTGAGGTGTGTGACACATCTTGTTGGGGTACAAAACCTTAAAGCCGACCTGCACATATTTTGAATAGATTAAAAATAAATTCAAAATAAATGTTCTGCTCATCAGATCAAGATGATCTTTAGATCGATCTTGCACCTCTCTGAAAGAGGAACCCAATAAAAATATTGGTATCTTCATCTGAGCATCACAACATGGAGTTTGGACCTAGTTGTCCAAAATTAACAAAAATCTACAGGATGGGATGGTGAAAAGTGAGTTTCAATGACCAGGGAAAAGATGGTGGTCAATGTGAAAATTCCTAACTCCCAGAATCCTATTATAGTCACTGATATTACTTCTCCTACTTGATAAATTATGCAAGTTATTTACTGTGTTCAACAAGTAAATACTAAAGCAAATATACTACAACCTTCACTAAATAAACTGCGGAAATAAGATATGAGCAAGAAAATTGGACACACATGACACCGTTATTTTTGGACTAATGTACCCAGAAAAACACAATGCGAGAAAATCGGTGCAGCAACTGAGGGTTTGTATTATTAAGCAGAAGTTTTTGAATACAACTAGATGCCCAAATCTGGCTATCCACAGAGAATCTGACTGGCAGAGAATCAGTGAGGATTACCTTACACTAAAACTGGAGATCCGAAACTAACCCAGCACTGAACTCAACAGCCCCACGTTGCCTCTACGCTATCTCTGTGCAGCCTCTACGCAGATCTGCGTCACTCTGGCTGGGGACTGCGTCACCTCCTTCTGTTGGTCGTTCTGCTGGCTGGATGTTGATCTTCTGCCCCTCCAGTCTCACATCCCCGCACTCCGGCACTGGATCCAACTGATCCTCAAAAAAACTTCAAATCTCCTCAAGGATGCAGTGTTGCCTCTACATGGCACTGCGCTGCCCAGCGTAGTCCCTACACTGCCTCTTTTGTGTCCTCTTCTCTGCCTTCTCAACAAAGTATTCCCGACTCAGGAAAAGATCTTCCAACCGAAACTATCAATGTCCCTCACTGCAATTGAATCAACTAGAGCAAATCCTTCGGTTGCTCTGCGCTGCTTACTTGAGAAATTCGATCTCTAGACTCACTCGGTGTGTTTTCCAAATGCCCATCAAAGTCCTTCTTATAATCTTCTCGTTGGGTAACCAACGACCCAGATTAAAACATAATCAACGGCTTAGATCATATTGACTCGATCTTCGTCTTTTTCTAGAAGTTCCACACCTAGTTCTATTAATATACTTTAATTATTTTAATTCCATAAGTTTGCACTTAGGCTTCCATTAAAAATAATTAATTATTTTAATAAAACCCCATCCAGGTATAATTTCTCAAAACGCATTCTAGGTATTTTGGAATACATGTGTCTAAGCCTCCCTGCAAAATTTGAAACTTAGAGCACAACCAATGCTACCAAAAATCAACAGTCAATTTACCATTCCCAGATTAAAAGTGACTTTAATTAGTCACACTAATTAATAAAAGAAGGGAAAAAAGTGTTAAATGGAGAAAAAGGCCAAGTGACTAAAGTAAAATAAAAGTCACTTAAGAAAGGGGATAAGAGGAGAAGCTTCTAGAGCGAGAAAATAAAATAATAAAATAAAGGATTCTAGAAGGTTGGAGAGGGATCCATCAGATCTATAAAAGGAGGAGAAGCAGATCATTTGAGACATCTTGGTTTCGTTGATCATTGTTGTAGTGAGGGTTGGAGAACAGAGTTCCCAGCTTCAGTCAAGCCCTAGGAAGAAAAGCCTCAGGTTTACTACTGTGTGTTGGATGAAAACCCAACACCCTTGAGAGGATTCCACCCAAGAATTTCACAGAGCTTCAGCAATATTGGAGTGAGGATCATTCATATCCTCAGTTGATGCTTCACTTCTTTTCTCTCAGTTATTTCTATTGTAACAGCATATATTATATAAATAAAGTTGGGTTCCAGTATTTATTTCGTCTTTTCTCTAAATCT
This sequence comes from Pinus albicaulis, assembly GCA_034641835.2. NCBI lineage: Eukaryota > Viridiplantae > Streptophyta > Pinopsida > Pinales > Pinaceae > Pinus > Pinus albicaulis. The sequence goes on along the minus strand of CM076581.1, from coordinate 934,874,391 downwards.
GCAATGTTTTGTATTTCGATTATTTCTCTAATTTTGTGAGGTGTCCGTTGTTGAAAATTTTCATAATTTAAGGAATTAAAATAAACGAAACATTTTATAATATCCCGAAATCATAAGAAATTTTCCTATTTGGGATATTACAGCTTCACCCTATCATCACCTTGACATCACAACTACTTTAGCTAACAGCTCCCTTAACACTGCCTTAGCCAACTAGACTTGGCCTCCAAAGATCCCAGCAACAATTCTCCTATAGAGCTCAGCCACCTCAAAGATCGAGACCAGAACTTGGTCTATAATAGGATTGCAACTTCGGCCACAAACCGAACTTGAACTCGACCTTCAACACACCAAAAAATAACCTTCAAACCAAACTTGAACTCGGCCTTCAATGCATCAGAACTTGGCCCTCAAACCAGACCTGAATTCGGCCTTCAAAATTCTAAGACTTGGCCTTCAAACTGTTGAGATTTTGTATAGTTGGTGTAGCATCGAGTGTGCTCTAGCCCTGAAATTTTTTGGAGAGGCTAGGACGCACTTGATCTCCAAAACCCAGAAAGTGTTTTGAGAAATTTCAGTTGGTGTTCAAGTTATTCAAATAATTAATTATTTTAATGGATTTCCTAAGTCTAAACTTAGGAAAATTAAATAATTAAAGTGAATTAAGTAACACATGTGCTGAAATTGTCTTAAGTCACATGGATCAAGCAGTCTTTTAATCTCAGTCCTTGATGAATGTTTTAATCTCGGTCGTTGATGAGATGAATGAAAAAGTATAAGAGAAAGGCTTGAGGGTCAGTTGGACGGGACACACAGTTGCAGATCTGAGGAATAGATCTGGAATTCTAAGGTGAGTTTGCTAAGAATTTCTGGAGGAATTTCCTGCAGCGAGGGGTAGTATTGGCTAAGGGGATTACCTGATCCCAGAGCCAAGAGTCAGTAAGAGGCAGAGGAGCAGCAACAAGGACAACGCAGAGAAGCAAAGCATTAGCTAGACAGGTGTTGCACAGCCACTACGCAGGACAGCGCAGAGGCTCCAGGGGGCTTCAGAAGTTACGCAGAGGGTCTCCAGGGCCAACGTAAGGCCAGCATCACCCTTCCAAGGGTTACGCAGTCCCTCTCTGGGCAGCACAGTGGCATTCTAAGGCTAGCAGGGCTGACATTGAGGCTTCAAGGGCAGCGTTGAGGGTTTCTAGGGCCAGATCAGGGTTGAGTTCTATAAATCCCGTTTGAGGGTGTGGATAAGTCAAATATTTGGCACTAGAACATCAAGTTAGCTGCAAAATTGACTTATTTTATTCTCTGTCGGGATTTCCAGATCTGGAACACAGATTTATTGTACTCAGAATCTACTTAATAAATAAACCCTCATATCTGCTGCATTGGTTTTCCCGCTTTGGGTTTTTCTGAGGACTTATGTCCAAAAATCCATGTGTCACTTTGTTGTATGAGCGTATTATTCAGTAAATGATTTGCATGTGTAGGTTGTAGTTGTGTTTATTTCGGTATTTTCTGAATCTAATTCTGAAAATAACTTGTATTAATCTAAATCAAGTAGGAGAAATAAACCAAGATACTGCAATAGATTTTTCACATGGTATCAGAGCGATAGCAGATCAAGTTGAATCTCCAACAATCAGCTGAAGAAATATTTTTCTGAAGGGTGGCAGAAGAAGCAGCAGATCTAGAAAGGGCAACTTGACAGCAGAAGAACACAGATCCAAAAGAGGACAGCACTGAAGCTGCAGAAGGCCATCAGGCTTACGCAGACCCTTCGCAGGGCAGCGTAAGGACTGCGTCACCTAGTCTAGGGTTACGCAGTCCACTTCTGAGCAGCGTTGAGGCTACGCTGGGCCAGCCAGTGAATCACAGTCCTATAATTTCTTCAGCTGCAGAAAAGATTTGCCAAGATCTGAAAGCAGTGCTTCAATCTTCAGCAATGCTGGTGGGGTGGAGATTCTGCAGGTGTAGAATTGTGCCTAGCTAAGTCAACAAGGGCTGGAGGAAGACACTTACTCGGCAGTTCTAAGCCAAACAGATCTGAGATTCGATCAGGAGGATCGAAGACTGCTGTCCGATTGTGTTTGGGTGAAAGATAGGAGGGAAATCAATCTTCAGTAGAAGCAGTTACTAGAGGGTTTCTAGTCACCAAGAAACCCATATCCAGAGGGAGAAGTATTGTCTCTATCAGATCTGAGCAAGATGGCTCGATATGGACTAAGGGATCAAGACAAATTGGACGGCATGTCCAACTATATTATCTGGAGGGCCAGAATCCTTTCAGTTCTGGATGAGTATGGTCTCAAAGATCATGCAAAGAAGGTTCTTGTTGTACCAACCGATGAAGATCCTCTCAATAAGTATGAATAAAATCAAGCATGGACTAAGCGCTTAATCATACACGGAGTTAAGGACCACGTTATTCCTCAGATTGCTTGTAAGACTACAGCAAATGACATGTGGGTAGCCTTGGACACGATGTACCAAGGAGGGTTCGTCCAAAGAAGAATGCTTCTGGAGAACCAGATGCGGTTGTTCCAAATGACGAAGGGTGAAGAGATAGATCCATTCCTCTTCAGGCTTCAATCCATCCGAGATCAACTGGTTGGCATTGGTGCTACTCCAGATGAGGGGCTCTTAGTGAGGACTGCTCTAAATGCAGTCTCGAAAGATTGAGAAACGTTTGTCCAAAGCATTCTGGGAAGGGCAGCGTTACCATCTTGGGCTGACATGTGGGCTATCCTCCACCAAGAGGAGATCAGGAGGGTCACCAAGCGACAGAATATCAGTGGAGGAAGCGGAAAGGCCAAAGTCAAGGAGGAGGAGGAGGATGAAGCCCTTGCATCAAGGAAAAGAAACAGCAAGGGAAGAAGAAGGACTTTTCCAAGGTCCGGTGCTTTAACTGTGGTGATCTTGGAAATTTCGCAAGCAGTTGTCCTAAGAAGAAGGACAAAGGATCTTCTGATTCCAAGGCTGCAGCAGCAAAAGAAGATGGCTTTGATGATGATGCTGCCATGAGTGCTCATGTGCCTCAAGAGAAGAGGTGGGGTGACATGGATCTGTAGAGCATCTACAAACAATGGCAAGATCCTTGAGTCAGCCCTACTCTTGGATCACATACGAGCTACGAGAGCCTTAAGACGGTAGCAGGATGAGTCAGGAGATGGTTGCAGGAGGCCACATTGAAGCGGAAGAAGGAGTAGCGTAATGCAGAGGCAGCTGCAGCGTGAAGGCAGCAGCGCAGAGAAGCTGTGCTCAGGCAATGCAGTGTTGTAGCATGACAGTGTATCCAGGAAGACAGCGTAAATCAGTATCCAGGGAGCTTCAGTGCTGGAAGGCAACTTGACTTATCTATCAAATAGTTGGGCAGAGTCCTTTCAGTTGCTTACTTCTCAGCAACTGAGTTGCAATGCAGCAGTTAGCAGTGGCAGTGTTATGGGCAACATGATGCAACAATTTGAGAGGGAGTTGTAGTACAAATGTGGCAGTGTTAGTGACAGTGGCATAGACAGCAGTACAGAGAGCGGCAGTGCAGTGGATGGAGGGCAGCAGGCCAAGCATCAACAACACAGTATCTAGCTTCAAGATCTTGCAGTGCATGGTGTAGATGCATTGCTAGAGTACACTTTCCTAGAGCACACTCCGTGCTAAGAGGGAGTGTTGAGATTTTGTATAGTTGGTGTAGCATCGGGTGTGCTCTAGCCCTGAAATTTTGTGGAGGGGCTAGGACACACTTGATCTCCAAAACCCAAAAAGTGTTCTGAGAAATTTCAGTTGGTGTTCAAGTTATTCAAATAATTAATTATTTTAATGGATTTCCTAAGTCTAAACTTAGGAAAATTAAATAATTAAAGTGAATTAATTAACATGTGCTGAAATTGTCTTTCAGTCACATGGATCGAGCAGTGTTTTAATCTCAGCCATTGATGAATGTTTTAATCTCGATCGTTGATGAAATGAATGAAAAAGTATACGAGAAAGGCTTGAGGGTCAATTGGACAGGACACACAGTTGCAGAGCCGAGGAATAGATATGGAATTTTAGGGCGGGTTTGCTTAGAATTTCCGGAGGAATTTCCTACAGCAAGGGGTAGTATTGGCTAAGGGGATGACCTAATCCCAGAGCCAAGAGTCAATAAGAGGCATAGGAGCAGCAACAAGGACAGCGCAGAGAAGCAAAGCAGCAGCTACGCAAGTGTTGCATAGCCGCTACGCAGAACAGCGCGAGGCTCCAGGGGGCTTCAGAAGTTACACAGAGGGTCTCCAGGGCCAGCGTAAGGTCTGCGTCACCCTTCCAAGGGTTATGCAATCCCTCTCTGGCAGCGCAGTGGTATTCTGAGGCTAGCAGCGCTGACGCTAGGGCTTTAGGGGCAGCGCTGAGGGTTTCTAGGGCCAGATAAAAGCTGAGTTCTGTAAATCCCATTTGAGGGTGTGGATCAGTCAGATATTTGGCACTAGAACATCAGGTTAGCTGCAGAATTTATTTCTTTTATTCTCTGTCGGGTTTTCCAGATCTGGAACCCAGATTTACTGTACTCAGAATCTACTTAATAAATAAACCCTCATATCTGCTGCACCGGTTTTCCCGCTTTGGGTTTTTCCGGGGACTTATGTCCAAAAATCCATGTGTCACTTTGTTGTACGAGCGTATTATTCAGTAAATGATATGAATGTGTAGGCTGTAGTTGTGTTTATTTCGGTATTTTTTGAATTTAATTTCTGAAAATAACTTGTATTAATCTAAATCAAGTAGGAGAAATAAATCAAGATACTACAATAGATTTTTCACACAAAGTAGGCCTGAACTCGACCTCTAGAATAGCTCTAGAACTCACCTTCCAACCAAGACAAAAACCATGACAAAGAGTGCTAAAATCCCTTCCATAAATGTGCCAAAAAACCTTCCCACAGAAAACCTCTCCAACTCGGCTTCACTTCACTTAGTTCATGAGGTATGAACTTCATAACTACTTCACTTGATTAGACAGACCTGAATTAGCTTAAGCGAGTAAATCCTAAGTTCCTCCACATAATACCTATATATAGTGTGTTTGACCCCCAAAAGCAAGGCCAACTTGCACACTAGCTAGGTCGACTTTTGCACTCGTTGGGTTGACTTAGCAGACTATATAAAGGATATTCAAAAAATCATTTCTCGAAATAAGCTTTCCAATCATATATATTATGCTCCCATTTGAGCTAGATAATTGGAGTAAAATGCAATCAAAGATAGGGTATCTAAATGGGGCATGAAATATCCAAAACAATATTTCCATAAGGCCTGCCATATATCATCAGAAAGGTCTTGAAATATGTTATTTGACTTATAAATATCTCTTTCATTTTGACAGCCTTTGACATCAATAACAACCATTTTCAACATATAGTACCTGTTGGAAATACCGAGAAGGTAGGTGAATCAGTATTTCATAAATCTCAACAATTTAAGTATCAATATTCAAAACAATTAACCAATAACATCACAACAAAGGAACACAAGATATATATAAACAATATATATAAATTACAAGGGAAGCTACAACTTCCAGATTTACCAGCTACAACTGGAAGTGCTACAAACCCCAAAATATTTACCAGCTCCCACTGGTAGGCGACAACCTCCTGAAGGAAGCTACAACCTCCTTTCCTAGAACCACCTTGCCACCCTATAGAATAAAAGATAAAATAAAAAGATCTTTGGGCTCCCATACCAGGGACAATGACCCAAATACAACAAGATCTCTAAGCAGCTACTCCAAGAATGACTTCAAGGTCTGCTTCAGATTTCTTCAAGGCAACTTTCCAAACTTCCCAAGAAGTTAGCCAAGTCAACTCAGAGCATGAAAGGTCTGCCACAAATTATGCCCTCAAGGTCTGCTTCAGATCATCAATACCACAGATGCCCTTCCTCTTTAAATATTTGCTCAAAATCTACTCCAAGAAGAGGTCTACTACAAATGTCAAAGTCTGCTTCAAGATCTGTTTCAGAACAAGCATAAAGGTCCACTACAAATCAATAACAAGGATTGCTCCAGAATAGGCACTTCAAGATGATTTAACCTTCTTTACACTTTCTTCTTCAAAGGCTGCTTGAACAGGCTCAGAATACTCTCCAAATTGATTAGGATGAGACCTCAAAAATAAACCTTAAACATGTCATGGATATGTTTTAAAACACCCTGAGATACTCATAGAAGAACGGTCTGAAAGGATATCTTAGAACTTGAACCTCGAACAGAGATATATCCTTAGGAAAGGGGGACTAAAATCTGGGTCTGTCACAGAGAGATTCGGACCTGTGACAAGAAACCTCTGAAAATTTGACCTGTGACAAGAAGGCTCAAAAAAATTGGACTTGTGCAATCAGAGCCTTAGAGGGAAGGACGAAAAGGGGGTAAAATAAAGTTCTCAGAAAGGGGTCGAGATTGGTCTATGTCTCTACTACTAAACCAGAACAATACTCCACAAATTTTTGCCTTAAAAGAAATTCCCACAATTGGTTTTCTTTAGATATTCAATGCAGCCCAAGCCTTAGATTTACTCCTTGGTTTGCCTCAGACTGCTCCTCACTCATTTTCCACAGAATCACCAATTTTCGGGCCTCAGATTTGCCCATGGCTTGGGCTATAAATAGTGGTTGAACAGGCGTATAATGGGGTCGACTTGATCCTTTGAAAAGACATGTCTATAACAGAGTTGACCAGTGCAACAAAAACTAATTTTATTTTGAAATAACTTGTTCAATAGGAGCCGACCTAAAGGAGGTGAACCAACCTTCTTAGAGGAGGCTTAGGGTACTCAAAAAAATCAACTTTTGTGTTTCAAATAGTTTCCTTTAAAGGTTGATTAGGGCACAAGAGTTTAGGCCTATTAAAATATAATTTTTACCTCTTTTTAGTGTTGATTTCTAGTAGCATTGAATGTGCTCTAAGTCTCAAATTTTGCAGGGAAGCTTAGACACATGTATTCCAAATAACCCAAAAAGCATTTTGGGAAATTCCACCCAGATTGTGTTTTATGAAAATAATTAATTATTTTTAATGGGACCCTAAGTCTAAACTTAGGATTAAAATAATTAAAGTGAGTTAATTAAAACAGGGTGTGAATCTTCTAGAAAAAGACGGAGATCAAGTCAAGTTAATCCTAGCTATTGAATAACGATTTAATCTTGGCCGTTGAAGTCTCAATGAAAATATTATAAGGACTTGATGGGGCATTTGAAAATTACACCAAGAGACCAACAGAGTCTAGAGATCAAAATTCTTTAGTGAGCAGTGCTCAGGGAGAAGATCGATCGAGTTGATTGTTGCAGAGAGGGGCAGAGATAATTTACGGTTGGAAGGTCATTTCCTAAGCCAGGAATACACAACAGAGAAGACAACGGGAAGTACGCAGAAGACGCAGCGTCGCAGCTACGTAGAGGCAATGCAATGCCATGTAGAGGTAGCGCTGCAGCCTTGAGGAGATCCGAGATTCAGCTGACAATCAATCAAATCTAGAATCGGAGTGCCGAGGTGTGAGATCGGAAGGGCCAGAGATCAGTATCCAGCCAGAAGAAGAGCCAGCAAGCAGAGATGACGTAGCCCTCACGCAAAGTGACGCGGAACTGCGCAAAGGCTGCACAGAGGCAACGTCGCGCTCATCAGCTAATTGTTTGGTCAGTCAGGAATTTCCAGTGTCACTGTGAGGTAATCCTCACTAGCTCTTTGTCAGTCAGATTCTCTGTGTGGATGACTAGTGTTAAGATTTTGGGGTAGCATCGGATGTGCTCTAGCTCTGAAATTTTGTGGAGGAGATAGATTACATGAGATCTCCAAGACCGTCGATTAGAGATTAGATCACGGTCATTGGTTTCCCAACGAGAAAAGTATAAGAGAAGGGCTTGGGGTCAGTTGGAGAACACACACATTGGCAGAGCACTGAAGCTAAGCTGAAATTTTAGGGCGTGGTTTGCTAAGAATTTCAGGAGGAGTTTGCAGTGCAGCAAGGGGCAGTATTGGAAAGGGGATGATCTGATCCCAGGCCAAGAGTACAACAGCGGCAGAGAAGCAGCATACCAAGCAATGCAAAGGCAACCCAGAGCCATGCAGTCCAGCGGAGGCCACACAGAGGCAACAGGAGCCACGCAGGGCTAACGCAGGCCCAATCAGGGTAGTGCAGGGGCAGCGTAAGCCCTTCAGGGGTGATGCAGGCCATTCTAGAGCAACGCAAAGGCTAACGAGGTCCAGGAAGGCTGACACAGAGGGCTAAGGAGCAGCGCTGGGGTTTCGGTGGGCCAAAAAGGGCTCGAGTTCTGTACATCTTGTTTGAGTGTGTGAATCAACCATATTTTCTATCTACGAGTGAAAGAGGTATTGTTGTCGTGTTTTCCTCTGTAGGGCCAACCATGTCGGGTGCCCAGAAAATGTTGTATTTAGAATCTGCTTAATAATAAAAACCCTCTAGAGCTAGCTGCACCGGTTTTACCACATTGGGTTTTTCCGGGGACATTTGTCCGAAAAATCTGCGTCACTTTGTCATATGAGCGTGCTATTCAGTAAATGATATGTATGTGTAGGTTGTTATTTGCATTTACTTCGATGTTGTTCTGAATATTCATATTAATAACTTGTGTATTTAATCAAGCAAGAGAAGAAAATAGAGAATTAACAGTAGGGTTTCTTGGATTAAGAAATTTTCACAGCCAGTAATGCATCCCAAATTGTATTCAGAATTACTACATAAAAAACAAACCCTCAGTTGTTGCACCGGTTTCCCACATTGGGTTTTTCTAGGGACTTAGTCCAAAAATAACGATGCCGTGTGCCTATTGTTTATTCTTGCTCAGATCTTGTTTCCTCACTTATTTATTTTCTGCAGTTTAATTTTGTGAAGGTTGTAGTGTATGGGTTTCAATATTTACCGTAGAACACAGTAAATAATTTGTTCAAGAAATTAACAAATTGAAGAATTATCATCAGTTGTTGTAGTAGGATTCCGGGTAGTGAAATTTTCACATGGTATTAGAGCTTGTTTAACAGTGCAGTTGGAGCAAGAGAGCAGGCCAGAAGGATCCAGCGTTGAAGAAGAAGCAAGAAATCAAAGAGTTGCGTAAGCAACAGATCGATTTCCCCAGTGATTGCGCAGTCCAAGCCAGGAGGGCTAGATCTACAAGGAAATCTCTCTCTAAGTGAGCCAGCAGAGAGGTAGGATTTTCCAGTTTGCAATTTATCTGTAACGACCCATTCCCAAGTTATACACAAAATGATATTAGCGTGTGAACGATATAGGCATTTGATAGCTACACCTGCCTATACTGCACACATCGCACTAGTACACCTACCTACTAATATCAAGATTACATAAATTGGGAACTTAATATTAAGATTTCAGATTAATATTAAGTTCAACTAAGTATAAATTTTATGAAAAGAACTAATAAAAGAAAATGACATAATAAAGTTAACACCTTAAGTTAAAAATGAGTATGCAAATATTAAAGATTAATATTAAAAGTACTTAAATATAAAGTCCCATGCTCTATAAATAAAACAACTATATAATCCCACCTCCATAAATATATATTCGTACCCACATTAATGTGGATCACCTCACCATAAAAACATTTAATATCAACATTAGGATGGATAAGGCCTCGGGAGGTTAGAGGCGATGGAGGAAGGTTGTTTAAATTATATTTCTATCCAAATATAATGAAAAGTATACCACCGTAAATACATATAATATCACCATTAATAATGATAAGACCTCGGGAAGTAAGAGGCGGTGGAGGGAGATTATTTAAGGGAGGTGATATGGAGGAGAAGGGGGGGATGTTTTGAGAGAAAAGAAACGAATTCTGCTTAAGTTAGATAAAATTGTCTGGGAAGGAGTCTCTGGGTTCTTGGAAATCTGGGCACGGGGGCAGAGGAGACATCCTCTGGGTTTGGGATTGTTCCCGGATTGGCTGGGAGGATTTGATTGTCCCGGTAATCTGTTCACGACATCACCAGGGGCTCAACAAATCTTCAGCCCGCTTCAGGATTTGTAAATTTGTGTTGATTTTCAGGTATTCCTCCATGTATAGATTAATCATGCAAGCGGAAATTTCAATTTAACTGTTACAATGTTTCATTAGATCTGTTTTCACTTAAACTTAAGTTCAGATAGGTACAATTCAGAAATCAGGGAAAAGAGTCATTACATTGTCAGAGGCAGAGGGAGCAGCGCAGCAGATTCAGCACAGATCAACAGCTGGTGGGACGCAGTTTTCTTATAGCAGCAGTTGTTGGTGCAGAAAGCGTCAGAAGAGAGAAGAAGAAGACACATTTGGGGGACTTCTGACCTCAAAGAGTTTCTTGCCCAAGAAATTTTGATTTCCCATGCAGAAGCAGCGAGATCGTGATTAATTTGGCTTGCTCCAGCAAGGAGTGCGTAGAACCAGCTACGCAGAGGATTAGAGGCAGCAGTTCGACATCTAATTGGGTGAGATGGCAGCCAGTGGGTTGCGTCACCAAGATCGGTTAGAGGGTGCCTCCAACTACGTAATCTAGAAGGCAAGGATCTCCTTCCTTCTAGATGAGCATGAGCTCAAGGCCTTCATCGACAGTGCAATAGCTGAACCGATGGATGCAGCACCATTGAGAGTCTTCCCGAAGGGCATGGAAAAAGCTAAACAGTTGATCCTCGATGGAGTGAAGGATCACATAGTTTCACATATTTCCGGCAAAGGGATAGCCGGGGAAATGTGGGAAGCATTGACAACGCTGTATGAGGGGTCTTTCGAGCAGCGGAAGATGTTCTTGGAAGAAAAGCTACGGTCTACCAGGATGCAAAAGGGAGAATGCGTTGATCCATTCCTAGCAAAACTTCAGGAGATCCGAGATCAACTGGCTGTTGTGGGAGCAACTCCTCAGGCCACAGACATGGTCAGATTCGCCTTGAATTGTGTCCGAAGAATATCAAGTCTTTGTCCAGAGCATCCTGGGTAGAGAGAAGCTGTCGGACCTGGAAGTAATGTGGGCAGCTCTTCAGCAGGAAGAGATGAGGAGAGACTTACTCAAGTGTAAATGTGATGGCAGCAGTAGCAGTGAGACGAAGCCCAAGGAGGAGGAGGAGAATGCAGCTCTTGCATCGAAGGGGCAGCGGGAGCAGTGGAAACAAAAGAAGGACGTCTCAAAGATTAAGTGCTCCCAGTGTGCCAAGATGGGACATTACGCTACACAGTGTCCTCTCAAGAAGAAGGGCAAAGATGAGAAGCATGATCTGCAGGCTGCAGCTGCGAAGAACGAGGAAGAGGAATTCGTGATGATTTCCCACATATCTCCAAGGGAGAATTGGGGTGATTTAGAGTCGTAGTTCAATAGAACTGCAGTTGGGCAGGATCCTTGAGGAGTCCACCTCTCGGATCATCACCTTGCTACGGGAGCCCAAATCAGAAGTAGCAAGAGTGACAAGTATTAGCTGGTGAAAAGGAGTGCAGAAGTGAAATCGCAGTGGCTAGAGAGCGCCAGATTCTGAGCAGAGTTGGCAGCAGTGCAGGGAGGCACAGTGCAAAGTCAGCAGCAGCGCAACAACTTCAGAGGGACATTGCAAAGACTAGCAGCAGTCATATCTTCAGTACAAGATGCATCGTACTGAACACTTAGTTCAGATTTTGGATTTTTTTCTGTTGCAATGAGCAACAGAGTTGCAGTGCAGTGGCAGTTGGCAATAGTACGCAGGGTCAGCAGCAGCATGGATGCAGCAGCGCAGTGTTGGTGGGGAACAGTGTCAGACATCAGCGGCACAAAGGGAGGTGTTGCAGAATCATAGCAGTACTTTAGTCGGATGTATTGCTAGAGCACATTCCTCGCTAAGAGGGAGTGTTGATTTCTAGTAGCATCGAATGTGCTCTAAGTCTCAAATTTTGCAGGGAGGCTTAGACACGTGTATTCCAAAGAACCTAGAAAGCGTTTTGGGACATTCCACCCGGATTGTGTTTTATGAAAATAATTAACTATTTTTAATGGGACCCTTAGTCTAAACTTAGGAAATTAAAATAATTAAATTGAATTAATTAAAATAGGGTGTGAATCTTCTAGAAAAAGACGAAGATCAAGTCAAGTTAATCTTAGCCGTTGATTAACGATTTAATCTTGGTCGTTGAAGTCTCAATGAGAAGATTATAAGAAGGACTTGATGGGGCATTTGGAAATTACAACTAGAGACCGACAGAGTCTAGAGATAAAAATTATTTAGTGAGCAGTGCTAAGGGAGAAGAACGATCGAGTTGATTCTTGTAGAGAGGGGTAGAGATAATTTCCAGTTGGAAGGTCATTTCCTGAGTCGGGAATACATAGCAAAGAAGACAGAGGGCAGTACGCAAAAGAGGCAGCTTAGTAGCTACACAGAGGTAGCGCGGTGCCATGCTGCAGCCTTAAGGAGATCTGAGATTCAGTTGAGGATCAATCAGATCTAGTGCCAAAGTGTCGACGTGTGAGACTGCAAAGGTCGGAGATCAGTATCCAGCCAGCAGAAGAGCCAACAAGCAAAGGTGACGCATTCCCCATGTAGAGTGATGCAGAACTGCGTAGAGGCAACTTAGGGCTCATCAACTCATTGTTTGGTCAGTCAGGATTTTCCAATGTCAGTGTGAGGTAATCCTCACTAGCTCTTTGTCAGTCAGATTCTCTGTTTGGATGGCCAGTAAGGCATCCCAGATTGTATTCAAAATTACTGCATAATAAACAAAGTTACAAAACCTCAGTTGTTGCACCAGTTTTCCCGCACTCAGATTTTCTAGGGACTTAGTCCAAAAATAACGGTGTCGTGCGTCTATTGTTTATTCTTGCTCAGATCTTGTTTCCGCACTTATTTATTTTTCGTAATTTAATTTTGTGAAGGTTGTAGTGTATGGGTTTCAATATTTATCGTAGAACATAGTACATAATTTGTTCAAGAAATAAACAAATAGAAGAATTCTCATCAGTTGATGCAGTAGGATTCCGAGTAGTGGAATTTTCAAATAACTTGTTCAATAGGAGGTGAACCAACCTTCTTAGAGGAGGCTTAGGATACTAAAAAAAATTAACTTTTTTCTTTCAAATAGTTTCCTTTAAAGGTTGATTAGGGCACATGACTTTAGGCCTACTAAAATATAATTTTTATCCCTTTTTAAGGCAGCAAAGAAGTGTTTAAGGCCACAAATTTTGGGGCAAAGGGGCTGGTGCAAAACCATCTTTGGTGCAAAACCATCGTTGGGTCATCAGACTTCAAAAATTAATATCTCTCCAACCAGGAGGACCCACAAGGCGTGCCACCTAACAAACGAAATGGCATGATGAGGGATGCCAATCTAGAGGGTCGTTGTACCCAAATTCACTTGATTTGAGCATGCAAATCACCAAACGAACGCGGGCCCATATACCCTTTGACATCAATGACAATTTTTCCAACAATACGAATATAATACATATTCACACGTGTTCACTAGACTAAGTTTCATCAATTCCTCCCTATTGGCACTAATTCATGCCCAATTTCTGTTGAAACATGCTGGCAAAATGCTTTTGTGTCTAGCTAAGTAAGTGGTGATTTGACAACACTTAGTGGGTATAGTATAAACATAAAGAAAAGTATCTTCAGACAGGGAGGCTTTGTTGGAAACATTGAGAGGGGGGTGAATCAGTATTTCATTTTAATCAGTTAATTTTAAATCTTAGAAGCATTAATTAACATTGGCATCAGATCAAAACACAAATCATCAACACCATTCAACAATGCACAATATCAAATATAGTAGACATGAGATTTTTAGGTGGAAACACTTCCTAGAGAAAAACAACTGAACGCTTCTTAATATAGGTCTTCAAAATTTACATCAATTAGGAAGCTCCAACTTCCAAGACTTTCAGTATCAACTGAAGGAGGCTCCAACCCCTTCGTTTACAGGCTCTAACCTAAAGGATGCTCCAACACCCTTATTTACCAGCTCCAATTGGAAGGACGCTCCAACGCCCTGGTTTTATCAGCTCCGACCAAAAGGATGCTCCAAGACCCTGGTTTATCAGCGTTTACTAGAAGGACGCTCCAACGCCCTACACAGGCTCCTAATTGCCCTAGCACCAACCTGCCACCTTGAAGTGTTCTCAGGCTCCAACCTGAACGAGACTCCTCTCCTGCACCACCCTACCACCCTATTCAACAAGCGGACCATGTTTCACAATTTTCAGACTAGATCCACCTCTGCTCTTATCATATTATTGTCACAATTTTGCTACAATCATCATGGTACTATAATTGTTGCAATGTCACTACCTTTGCTTCTTTCTAATGGTCCATAGCCAATCTAATTTCTAAAATACAGTTCTTCTTTTGTGAAACCCTAGCACTACTCAAACGGATCACCTAGTTCAATGTACCAGCATCAATACATCAATCCTAGAACTTCTGGTCAACAAACCATAATTGCCCATACTAACTTCATCAACTATTGCACAGTACTTTGTAGCAAAGTCTCCTAGTAGCAATATTTTGCTCTAACAACAAGCCTTATGCAAACGCTATCCAACAATAAAATGCTCTCAACAAGATATTCTCTGGATAGCAGCACTGTAAACCCTGGGAAACAAACTATAACGTAAATCATTTTGTTGCTTTTGATAATGATAACGTTGTTGTGTTAGGTAGCTCTAAAGTTGATCACTGTTCATAGGGTCAGTTCAGCTCAAATATTAATTTGACCTTAAGGCGAAGCTTGAATTCCCTCTGAGATAGTTCTCTTTAACCATGAAGGTTTGTTAAAAAACATGCATATATATCAACAAGGATCTGCCCATCCTCAACATTCAATGATACTTTCTCATACTCGGTGTACTTGGGAAACGACAATCCATAAACACAATATCTACAGTACTTTCTCAAGTCTACGGTAGCAGCACCATTCCACATATCAAGCCTTGCAACAGGGTTCATGACAACATCTATCAAATTTGTCCTCTGTAGATATAAGCAGCAGCACACTAATCATAGGTTCCAATGTATGCATTTTATGCCCCAACCATTACTTCCTATCAAATTGAGTACAATAGATCAATGTCACAACAATGTGGTTCAGATTCCACCTTGGAGAAGTCCAAGGGTAAGTCCTACACCTTTCTTTCGTCATGGTAATACTACTTATGGTTATGGTTATATTCAGAGATTCTCCTTGAAGTAATCTTCATAGTAGACAATTCAAATGTTGTAGATCTGCCATTTTCTTTCTGAGAGATCTGAAATTAGGAGCAGCCTGAAACAATGATGTAGAAGAACGTAGATCTTAGACGCAGCCTCAAGTCAGATCTTAACACAATTTGGGTCAGCCACATATCCACCTCAAAAATCGACCTCATCAAAAATATTGCAATGATTTTTCTCACCACTTTTAATTGAAGCTCCAAACCAAGGATTATGGTAATGATGAGCTATGGGAAGGAAATGATAGACATGTACACTAGGGTTTGAATCCAGAATTCTATAACAAGTTCACGCGAAGGTCCATACAACAATTTTGTGCCACAATCCATACAACGATTTCGTATTCATTAGGAATACAAAATGTAACCTCCCAATAAAAATTATCCACATGCTTCTTAGCAGTAGTAATGTCACTTCCATCAAACTTAGGCAACCACTCGTGGTATTTAGCAGGCAATTGGTGAGGGGCACCAAGGAATGCATCAAAGTTCAATGGTTTGAATGAAGCACGTTTAAGATGGCCGGCGGTCCCTTGATCCTTTTCATTATAGGGAACAACAGGGTGAGCCATTTCCTTAATCTTTGCATAATAGCTAATTTTGGAGTCACTAGGGTGAATTTAGGGTGCCTAAAGAGATGCTTGCTCCACCCTAAAAGCATTGACTTTGAAGTTCAATGAAGAACAAGGGCTTCGTTCTTCCAATGGAGTCGCCAGAAGAGGGTATATATTTATTATTGTCATCACAGGAATCACCTCTTCAAATATTAGACCAAGGAGGTAGACTTGCTTCCTCTCCGGAAAAGGCGCCAAAAATGTTGCCATACAATCTAGCAACGGTCCTAGGAGGGATACCTAAGGGACAACAACTAGACAAAATGAAAATAATGGGACAAAGACCAACTCTCACCTCAGTTAGTGTCCCTTGCTCTTTAGAAACTTTCACTAATGGGAGGAGTCTCAGTATTAAGGAAATCACAGTTGATGATATGATCAATGACAAGGTATGATGTGATTTCCAAGGCACATTCAAAGGAGAGGCTCAAAATACGGGCTCAATGCTTCAAGAGAAGTTAATGGCTCTCCAAGAAAGACGTACGAGGAAGAGACCAAGACCTAGGGTTAATGATATTCAATAATGAGAAGGATGCCTAAGGTCAAAGCTCCAAAGATGATAATGACCTCTCAAGAAGCTTTGTAAGATTATATGCTTTTATATAAGTTTTCGCTATTCTTGAGAAGGACCTAGAATGGGACCACACAAGACATAGAGTTTATGAATAACCATGGGAGAAGACCCTCCAAGGAGCTCGCTAAGCCAAGGTAATGTAGGGAAAGAGTTTTAAATGACTTATTCCACCGAATACTATGTGCAAAACCCTCAAGAAGACCTCTTACCAAGACATTCAAGATGATTTCAAGGAATGGAACTAGGGCTTGAGTTTTCTCACAATCCAAACGTGGGAATTGCCTCAAATTTGGAGGAGCTAGAGGAAACACCAACACAGTAGCCTATCCAATCGGTTTTGCAAGAGCTCCTCTCTAATGCAATTCATAAGAGGCCCTAGTTAGCCATCTAGGGAAGGGGCCGAAAAATTTTGGAAGGTGAAAAAGAGTAGAGAAATGAGGGTGATCACCAAATTTGCTTAGATCAATGCCTTACCCTTGAGCTATGGATTCTATGTGATTCAAAATCCGGCTAAAATTTGTCTTCAAGGAGGCTAAATCGTGATGCCCTAGCTATCACTCTTAGCATTTACCCACCCAAGATCAATGGACTTTCATGGAAGAAAAACAAATTCCAATCCACAAGGAACATTCATCTACTTGTTATCAATGAGTAACATGCACAAATTTGCAATCTAAGAACTTTTACAATGATATTCAATAATTAGGGCACAAGAAAAACTAGCTAGTTGCAAAATTTCCACACAGTAGACATCATTACATGAAAAATCTTCAACAAAGACACTTACAAGATAACAAGAGATATATCAAATCCAAGTTCAAGATAGCGGCTCCAAGAAAGAACAAGATTTAGCTCCCAAAAATATCGAAATGCATCAAAGAAGCTCTAATAGACATCCAAAAGAAGTGTGAAATTCTCAAGAGAGAAATCCAAGTGTGATGATGATGTTTGATACAAATGAGGCTCTACTTTATTTATATGAGCCTCTAACAGTTCGAATTAGCCTAAGATGCCCCTAAAAATATTTTAATGTGCAAAATAACATCAATTTGGTGACAAGCCCACAAAATAGCTCATACAATGTAAGATAAAGTTTAAACCATCAATAATGAAGACGAAATGATGTATTAATGGTATAGGAGGGTCGTTGGAAGGCTTAGTCAAGTCCTCAAGTGCCATGATAAAGAAGAGGGCTCCATGAATGATGGTCAAGGGGGTGGCCCCTTGATCTCCAAGAAAAACATCATGTGGTGCTCCAAAGTGGCTCTAGGGTACAAGTAATGGTCTCATGGGTCTTCTAGAGTAAAATAAGCCAATAGACAGCTCCAAATGAGGGCACGAAAGATGGTGCTTGCCCTCCCATGTCTCAAGGATGAGAGAAAGCTCCTCTAGGCCTCAGATCTGTCAAACCCTGTATACAATGATAAGTCGATTGGGGGCACTGTTGGTCCAAGTGCATCATCTCTCACATAATGTGGGCAATGAACAAGTTGTTGTAGGTGTTAAAGTTGCCCATGGCAAGAGATAATGTTTTGTCACATGATGGAAGCCCATGGTTCTCAACGCTTCCCCTACAAGTGTCAATATGATCCTCTCGTGGTCTTGGATCCCATATAGGGAGGCCAAGGCCAAAGTGAAACCACCTGCCAATCCTGTATAAGATTCGATGTGTCTCATCATGTAATATCCCGAAAGGGAAATAGACAGTAATACAAAGCATACAACAAGACATATAGTGCTAGAAACAAATCATGAAGCAAATACACATGAAATAGAGATTATGCAAAGCCATTTTATTATACTGAGAAATAGAAATAAGTACAAGAGGTGATCAGAATGATGGCACCTCGACTTGCACCAGGCAAATGTAGGAATACTCTCAGAATGTCAAAGAAAATGGCTGCTCTCTGCTGTAACTCCAACTGCTGAAATACTGTTGTGCTGCTGCAACTGCTGGAACCAAAATGAGTATTTGGGGCTGCACCCCTACTCGGAAAATGCTGATACTCTGGAATCGGCCTCTACTCACAATACCCAGAAAAGCCCAGAGAGCGTTTCTGAAATGGTCGACCCTCGAAAATGCCTCCCTTGAGGACCTACGCTATCCTCCCAAGGGCCACGCTGGTGCTGAATGCTATCCTCCAAAATATGGCCTCCCTCTTTGTCAAATGTCTCCAATAGGCAAGGGCTGGCCCCTTGCTCAATCCTCCAGCCTGAATCCTCCAAAATGGCACCAATCTGGCGCTCCCCCAAGATGAACTGCGTCCTCCCTCTCAAGACTGCGCAATCCCTAGATGCTATACTCCACAACGAAGGCAACCACAAATCCTCCTGCAAAAATGATGGTAGAATACCTCACCCGAGCAAGCACTCGAAGTCTCCAGGGGCTAAGGGTGGGATCTTCGAACGGACACCCGGTGTACTGAACAGTACTGCAGACAAGCTAAACAGCCAGTGTGCTCCAAGTCGAAATGACAAGCTCAATATGCATAAACATGAATGACCAAATGAGGGGGGGCTCTCCTCCCTTTTATAATGATGGGCCTTTCTCACCCTAGGCCCCACCATCTCCTACATGCTCCTTGGCCCATGCTGTCCCTCTTAACTGCGTGAGGTAGGCCCCACACTGCCCACGTGGTCTGCGTCCTCCTCTCCCTGCACTGTCCACTTGGCCACTAGGCCCCACCTCCTCAAATACGATGTGGACTTAGGGAAACACTTTATCCTAAGCGAATTATTTAATATTTCACTCACTTTATTCATGCTCCAACTATAATAAGGCAAAATTGGTCAAAATTAATATTTCCAATTAGCTATCGCTAATTGGGAATATTACAGTCTCCCCCGGCAAAATATTGCTTGACCCCAAGCAACTGTAGTGATGGATGTTGTAAGATCTTCTCACTCTCCCAAGTGGCATCCTCATCCAGCAAATTCTTCCACCTCACTAAGAATTCCCGGACTGTCCTGCTCCGCAACTATCTCTCCTTGGTATCAATAATGGCCTCCGACTGTAGCACCAAGTGCCCCTCATCATCCGTAGGCGGAAGCTCCCCTGTCACTGTCACCTGTTGTCCCAGTGACTTCTTCAGGCATGATACGTGAAAGATGTTATGAATCTTGCTTCCCTGGGGTAGCTCCAACTCATAAGCAACTTGCCCAACTCTGTGTATCACCCTGTAAGGCCCATAAAAATGGGGCTTGAGCTTCTCAGCTCCCTTTTTCTTCAGAGTCAACTGTCGGTATCGCTGCAAACGTAGGTAGACCAAGTCCCCTACCTCAAAATGTCTCTCCACCCGACCCCTGTCGGCATACAGCTTTTGCTGGTTTTGCACTGTAGCCATGTTATCCTTGAGAGCTCGGAGGATGTCCTGACTCTCTTGGATCCAATCCTTGGCTCTCGGAGCCTCGCTAGCACCAAACATCACATCAACAAAAGATAAAGCATGATAACCATATAATGCGTAAAACGGAGACATACCGATGGACATGTGATGTGTGTTGTTGTAGCAGTACTCTCCTAGGTGCAGCAACTTCAGCCATGCTCTCTGCTGCCCACTGACATAGTTACGCAAGTGGCCCTCCAGGCACTTGTTAACTATCTCTGTTTTCCCATCTGTCTGTGGGTGGTAGCTAGTGCTCGGTGTCAACTCTGTCCCCACCAACCGGAAAAGCTCCTGCCAAAACCCGCCCATGAAGCGGCTATCCCTGTCACTGACAATGGTCTTGGGAAGACCATGTAACCTAAAAATGTCCCTGAAGAACAGTTCCGCCACCTGTGCTGTTGTATAATGTGCGGATATGGCGAAAAAATATGCATATTTCGTCAGTCGATCAACAATGACGAATATACAGTCCTTGCCCTGCACCATGGGAAACCTTGTGATGAAATCCATCGAAATACTCTCCCATTTCCCCTCTAGAATGGGAAGAGGCTGCAACAAACCTACCGGATGGTTCATCTCCCCTTTGTTGCGCTGACAAACCTCGCACTCCCTGACATGCTGGAGTACATCCTCCTTGAGGCCCTTCCATGAGAACCTCTCCCTGATGGCCCTGTAGGTTTTGGTAAACCCCTGATGGCCAGACAATGGTGAATCGTGAGAAGCCTGCAATATCTTCTTCTTGAGCTGAGAGCCCCCAGTCAAGAAGATCCTGTCCCTGTAGTAGATGATCTCATCCATCACCCTATATATGTCA
This sequence comes from Pinus albicaulis, assembly GCA_034641835.2. NCBI lineage: Eukaryota > Viridiplantae > Streptophyta > Pinopsida > Pinales > Pinaceae > Pinus > Pinus albicaulis. Next base: position 934,853,807 of record CM076581.1, on the reverse strand, counting down.
TTTGTCACCTATCCATCCAAAACCTCACAAGCAAACCTATCCTTGGAGTACTCCACCAATAGTCGAGCCCTCCAATCTGCATCCAAACTCATCAGAGACAACGTGGCTGGTCTGCGTGAAAGTGCATCAGCCACCACGTTGTTCTTCCCTTTGACATACTCGATGTCAAAGTCGTAGGCTTGGATCTTGCTGATCCACTTCTACTACCTCTCCTGTAGCTATTTCTGCTCTAAGAAAAACCTAAGGCTATTGTGGTCAGTCCTCACTCTGAACCTTTTACCTACCAGGTACTACCGGAATTTGGCCAATGCATGCATGATGGCCAGCATCTCCTTGTCGTATATGTCATACAACCGCTCATGTGGAAGGAGCTTCCGGCTCTCAAAAGCTATAGGGTGGCCTCCCTGCATCAACACTGCGTCGATCCCCTCTCCTGATGCATCACACTCCAAAACGAATGGCTGCGTGAAGTCTGGCAATGCGAGCACTAGACAACTGCTCATCACCTCCTTGAGCCTCTCAAAGACTCGTTGCACTGTGTCTGTCCAACTTAATGCCCCTTTCTTCGTCAGATCCGTAAGGGGTGCAGCAAGTTGAGAGAAACTCTTGACGAACTTCCTGTAGGAGGTGCAGATACCCACAAACCCCCGAAGTTCCGTCACGTTTCTCGGCTCTGGCCAATCCCTGATGGCCCTAATCTTCTCCTCGTGGACCCTCACTCCGTCCACCCCTATGATGTGTCCCAAGTATAGCATCTCCGTCAACCCAAACTCGCACTTGGAGAGCTTAGCATAAAACTGCTGCTCCTCCAAAATACGCAACACTGCCTCTAGGTGTTGGAGATGCTCCTCCCATGTCCTGCTATATATCAATATGTCATCAAAGAAGACCAACACAAACTTCCTCAGGTGGCTGCGGAAAATGTGGTTCATACACGACTGGAAGGTGGCCGGTGCGTTGGTTAGCCCGAAGGGCATCACCAAAAACTCAAAATGGCCATAGTGGCACCTGAAAGCGGTCTTGGGAATGTCCTTTTCCCTCACGCGAATTTGGTGGTATCCGGATCTCAAATCAATCTTTGAGAAGAACTATGCCCCTCTCAGCTCATCCATCAGCTCGTCAATCCGTGGAATAGGGTACTTGTTCTTCATGGTCTTTTTGTTCAGGGCCCTGTAATCAATGCACATCCTCAATGTGTCGTCCTTCTTCTTCACCAACACTACCGAAGAAGCGAAAGGACTGGTGCTAGGGCGAATGTGTCCAAGAGCTAACAGCTCGCAGATAACCCGCTCGATCTCGTCCCGATAGGCCTTGGGGTGCCTATAGGGTGTGGTAATGACGGCCTGTATGCCCTGCTCTAGCTCAATCGTATTCTCAAACCCCCGATCCGGTGGCTATCCTGGTGGTATCTCCCCAAACACCGTGGCATACCTGTCAAGGATGCTCTGTATCTCTGGATGAACTGTCTGCCCAGTAGTCCCTGCCTCTAATGCACGCAGCTCTACTGCCCACTCTATTTCTCCCTTCCGGAAGTCTACCTCCATCCGGTGAGCTGAAACTGTCTAGGGTGGGTAAGTGTGCATGCCCCGTATCTTCTCGTGCTTCCTGGTCTTCTTGTCATCCCACTCCATCTCCAAGGCCTCCCAATCTATGGTGACCTTCCCTAGAGTGATCAGCCACTGTACCCCTAATACCACATTGGTATCCGGTATGTTAACCACGAAAAAGTGGTCGGTCACTGTGTAGGTGCCCATCGTCACTGCCAGCGCTGGGGCATATCTGGCACACTGCATAGTCTGATCTCCTGGGACCAACACTGAAAACCCATCGAAGCTCTCTGTCTGTATGCCTCTCCGCTCTACCATCTGTGCATTGATGAAGTTGTGGGTTGCCCCACTGTCCACCAGTACTGATACTCGCTGCCCCCGTACTGTACCTCGGACACGCAGTGTCAGATACTTGGGAACTCCTCGCAATGCTGCAAGGGTCCCCCCGGTAGGTGCAAAGGTTACACCTCCTGCTCTGGTGGTGGAGGTGGAAAATGATCCTACGCTGCCTAGTTGCCCCCTGCCCCCACGTCATCATACTCATCTTCTTCCCCACTGCTCTCGGAGAAGACCTCGATATAATGTGCTTTACCAGCAGCACATCTATGTCCTAGTGACCACAACTCCTGATAGGTGAAACACAATCTCTTCTTCTTCAACTCCCTCCTGGGATCATCATCCAACTGCCCTCTACCCTGATTCCCCCTTGGAGGCAGAATCCTCACATCCTTCCCCTTAGGCTGGAAAGCCTGTCTCTGGGGTAAGGCATCCTGGTCCTAGGTAAGGCATCCTGCAAGTCCCGGGTCCTGCCAACTGCGTCATGGAGTGTGGTTGGTCTAGTGGATCTGACCAATCCCCGAAGCGGCTCTGCTAGCCCATCAATGAACATGTAAATCATCCGTGCCACGGATAGATCTGGCACCATCACCGAAAGTCTCAAGAAATCTAAGATGTATGTATCCGGGCTCCCGGCCTGTTTGAGCCTCGTCAACGCAACAAAGTGCTCCTCCGGATCCCTCCGATCAAACCTCTCTATCAACCTCCGGGTGAACTCGGCATATGTTGTCACTGTCGAATGCCCGAGTGTAACCATCCCGTGGAACCACCAATCCTGGGCCTCACCATCCAGATGCAGCGCTGCCACCTTGATGGCCTCCGTCTCTGCCATCTGGTTGAGCTGGAAGTATATGTCTAGCTTCTCCACCCAAGCCTTTGCCGAACTGTTTGATGAACTATCAAACATAGCTAAATGTAACCTGCTCATCGTACGCTGAGTGTCTCCGTCATGATAATGCCGGTGTCCCCTATGATGGTCGCGGGGTCTGTTGTCCCACTGGAGCTGGAAAAAATCACGAAATGAAAGGGCATCCCTGAACTCCTGCCCATATGTCTGGTACTCAGCAAAGTAATCACCCATGTGGCCAGGTTCCTACTCCTGCTGTGCTCCTGCCCCTGTGTCTGCAGCCAGAAAAGCGGGCATAGTGGAATGTGTGGGTGCATGAGATGCCATGTGCTGAGTGGCATCGTGCTCCTGCAAATGGTGGGATGTGCCTGATCCCTCACCAATCTAGAAACCCCTTGGGGTTTCACGCTGCCTAGCCTCTACAGCAGTGAATCTCTGTCCCATCACCTCAATCTGCCTTGACAGATCCTGTACTGACTTGAGGAGCATTTCCCCAAACTTCTTCACGTCACTATCATCTGCCATCGATTCGTCCTGCTCTGCGTCCACTACTGGAACACAGTCACCCTCTCCGTAGGTGATTTGCAACCTACGCTCTCGGTCACGGTACTTCCTACCTCTGTAGCAAATATACAGCTTCTCTTCTGGCGTCATAGACAAATTGCTCCACAGGCTGAGCCAGGTCTATGAGCTCTGATACCACTGTAATATCCCGAAAGGGAAATAGACAGTAATACAAAGCATACAACAAGACATATAGTGCTAGAAACAAATCATGAAGCAAATACACATGAAATAGAGAGAATGCGAAGCCATTTTATTATACTGAGAAATAGAAATAAGTACAAGAGGTGATCGGAATGATGGCACCTCGACTTGCACCAGGCAAGTGTAGGAATACTCTCAAAATGTCAAAGGAAATAGCTGCTCTCTGCTGAAATACTGTCGTACTGTTGCAACTGCTGGAACCAAAATGATTATTTGGGGTTGCTCCCCTACTCGGAAAATGTTGATACTCTAGAATCGGCCTCTACTCACAATACCCAGAAAAGCCCAGAGAGCGTTTCTGAAATGGTCGACCCCCGAAAATGCCTCCCTTGAGGATCTACGCTATCCTCCCAAGGGCCATGCTGGTGCTGAATGCTATCCTCCAAAATATGGCCTCCCTCTCTGTCAAATGTCTCCAATAGGCAAGGGCTAGCCCCTTGCTCAATCCTCCGGCCTGAATCCTCCAAAATGGCACCAATCCGGAGCTCCCCCAAGATGAACTGCGTCCTCCCTCTCAAGACTGCGCAGTCCCTAGATGCTCTGCTCCACAACGAAGGCAACCACAAATCCTCCTGCAAAAATGATGGTAGAATACCTCACCCGAGCAAGCACTCGAAGTCTCCCGGGGCTGAGGGTGAGATCTCCGAACTGAGACACCCGGTGTACTGAACAGTACTGCAGACAAGCTAAACAGCCAGCGTGCTCCAAGTCGAAATGACAAGCTCAATATGCATAAACATGAATGACCAAATGACGGGGGGCTCTCCTCCCTTTTATAACAATGGGCCTTTCTCACCCTAGGCCCCACCATCTCCTACGTGCTCCTTGGCTCATGCTGTCCCTCTCAACTGCGTGAAGTAGGCCCCACGCTGCCCACGTGGTCTGCGTCCTCCTCTCCCTCCACTGTCCACTTGGCCACTAGGCCCCACCTCCTCAAATACGATGTGGACTTAGGGAAACACTTTATCCTAAGTGAATTATTTAATATTTCACTCACTTTATTCATGCTCCAACTATAATAAGGCAAAATTGGTCAAAACTAATATTTCCAATTAGCGAATATTACACATCACCTTCCAATACAATAATTCATTAGTGTAATTGAGTGAATAAGCTCATTAATCAAGGGAGAAAGTGGGGACTTCATAGTGGGTTTTGTTTCCAGATTTGGGGCTTTGGGCATGTAATGGTGTTACCTTCCTTGGTAGAAGTTAATAAACCACCCTATTAGGTGTTCCCAACCCCTAAAGGGAAGGACATGTTCAAGGTACATCCTTCAAGTCATAGATGTCATGTGAATAATGATGAGGTAGATCGAGACACAAGGGTCTCAAGGCCAAATGACATGGTCTTAAGGGCGGTAACGATGAGGGATGTCCACATAATTGGGTGTATGAATGTATGAGGGAGCAATTGTGGTACATGAGTTACCCCAGCCTTCGTTTTTCCACCCTTCTTCATTTTCCCTTTAACATTTATTGATTTTCTTTATTTCACTGCTTGGGGATCCAAGGGATTAGAGCACGATATGTATGATATTCTGTGATTACTCCATTCCAGGTGGGGTAGTTCATCGCCCACCGGGGATTGGGACATACATGGGTTCCTTAATGATGCAAAGGGCACTCATAGGGGCCCTAGGAACGAGGGTGACGGCCATAATGATAAGCAATAGAGCTCATGCTTGGCTTTTGCCCATGTGCTAAATTTTATTCTGCAGACCATCTTTTGCATCTTGTGGTATTATTTCTTTTTGTAGTTAGAGTAGATTTACTTTTCATGTTAAGTAGAATAATAAATAAAAAAAGAGTTTCTATTTTTCATGAGCTTAATGTTATATGATGATATTTGGATGGACGCTACTTATGTAATCTTGTGTGTTGCTTAGATGCAGATTCTGGATTCTCACATTCCTTCAATGAAGCAACGTGTCCCCAAGTAAAGCCAGATGTTGACCGCACTTTGTCAACTACCCCATAGCTGTACACCCCCATTTTTTCAAATGGGATTCGTCATGTTCGACGTGGTTGCGCCATTCAGATTCCATCATCAGTCAACAGTCGACAGTTTTACAAATGATGTAAACCCATTCTGCATGTAATGATGTAAATGATCTAAGTAGGACTGTCCATGTATGTAACAACCTAGGTAAGCCTAGTATGTTGTTGATGATCTCTATCCTAGGAGGTTTTTTGTCTCACTGATTCATGAAAGTGATCGGAAGAGTTTTTCCCTCCAACCTCACCCCAAAGCTAGGGTGGATTTTATCATTAGCATGCTAAGTGAGTCCTAGTGTTTTCTATCGAGTCCTTGTAAAAGTAGTTTGAGCTACTTGGTCTACTAGATCATGTTTTGAGTCGCAGAATTGGGTATTTATTTGAGGGTCTATACGAATGGGTATTTCCCCTTCATGTATGTAAGTGTATTATCTCATGTAAAGAGGGTTGGAAAAATAATTATAATCCCCTCTCAGTCAATTAATTAAATTTTCTGGTCAATTAATTAATAAAATCTTAAACCAGAAATTTAATTAATTTAGGGTCCTAAGTTAGGATTAAATCTTTAAAGGCAAAATTTGTAGGTCCTTGGAAAATGATTTTGAAAGCCCCAGGCCAAGGGAATATTGAGAATTTTAAGAAATTTTGGACCCTTGGGCCTTGGTGGTTAAGTCAAAGTCAAAATTTTGGGGTAATTAACTCAAAAATAATATTTTTGAGTTAATTAAAATTGAATTAAATGATAAATTCGTTTTTTCCCCAAAATTTTAATTTCAACACTCCGGATTAAAAGATAATTAAATCTTTTGGACGGTTAAGATTATTTTGACGAGGATCATCCAAACTAGCCGTTAGAGATCTTGTCCTATAAATGTAGAGGTCTTTCTCATTCTTGAGTCATCCGATCTCAGGATCGTGCACTTGCTCTTAGAAGCTCTTGTAATTTTTTTTGAGGAATAAAGCGTAAAGACTTTGGGGTTACAAATCTTGATGTTCCTTCTCAGATCTATGTGGTGAATTGTCTCTGAACTCTGCTACTTTGTTTCTTGCATTTTATGGTTGATGGCCTTCATGGATTAATCTGCAAACAGGTATCTTGTGCAGTTTTCTGGGTTTATAAAATAACATTCTGATTTTTCTGAAAAGGTCTCATGTTGTTTTCTTAAATCTCTATCGATCTAAGATCCGGATCTAAGTGTGCAAAGAAATATTTTTAAGATTGGGCGTCTGGGGAAGTCTTCGGTTGGACCAGCCGACTCTCAATAAACATAAATCTGATAAGCTCTTTATTTGTTAAATTTCCAAGTCTATCTTACGATAGTTGTGATTTTGCAAGGTTTCAAAGGCTTGTGCCTCTCATTTAAAAATTTTAATTTCTAAACTGTGCTAAAATAGATTCAAATCTGACCATGAGGGTTTTAAATCTGTACACTAGTTGTAAATTTGTAAAATTTGTAATTTTTCTGTAAGGGTTTAATCGTTTCTTGGTGTGTATCTTCAGATCTGGCTGGTTCTTGCAGATTCAGGGTTCAAATCGAATTTTTTTTTAAGATCTGAGGCAGATCTAGCCTCAAATTACTACTGTGGACGAATCTGGACATTGTTTTAAAGAGCATGAAATCTGAGATTAATTGAAGAAATTCTAAGTTGCTGGGCGATTTAAATGTACTGGGTTTATCTCTGTCTTATCTGCTCGTCATTCCTCTGCATTCGCTCTGTCTCTCTGCTGTCATCGTCAAAACTCGAGTCGCTGCTCTATATCCTCATTATCGAGCTTCTTTTCCTGCCCCATACATTTCTCTTGCTGGCAGACCCTTTTCTCTTGCATCCAGTCTTCACGTCCCTCCTCAAAACTCAGCAACCAGCTATATCTTTTCTCTGCTGCGACATTCCTGTCTGCAATTGAACACCATCTCCTAAGCTCGTCCATCTTTTCAAACCATCAATTAGCTGCCATGCTCGTATTACCCATCTCCTTTACCTGCAAATCGATTTTCCTTGCTGCGTTATTCCTGCTCTGGCCTCACGCCTTCGTCCAAGCTCTTTAATCAATTTCTCATTCGCTGCCCTTGTTTTCTTCATAAATCATACAATTTATGCCTCCGAGATCTTCTCTACCGCCGCCAACGTCCCTCAACCTTCATCTTTCTCTGCATCGACCTCGTCCTTCTTCATGCTGCCGCAGACCCATCGATACTCCCACCTGCGTCTTTGTGCTCCAGTTATCTTCACGCTCTCTCCCCATTTGGCGTTGACCTGCATTCAAGCAAAGAACAAACGCACACACTATTAAAATGATAAAACCCGCGTTTTATTTTTTGTATAGTTCGGGTTCTTTTAGTTAGCGTACGCTTTAGTTTTAGTTTTAGACTTAATTTCATTTTAGATTTAGATTTGATTTATTAAATTAGAATTTGACTTTGTGTAGTTTAGGCTTGATTCGATTTGGTTAGCATTAGCTATAGGATTTAAATAGGATTCGATTGTTTTTGTTTTTTTTTAGTTTATGATAGCATAGGTTTAGTTTATAGTTTTCTTAGATTTTAGTTTAGGTACTTTTAAGTTTCAATTAGTTCGACTTTGATTCATGAATTCTTAGTTTTAATATGTTAGCATAGTTCATAGCGAAATTTTAGATAGGATTTCAAATTCGTTTTTATTTTTCATTTAGTTTAGGTTTAGTTTTATTTAATTCGATTTTTAGATTTTAACTTTTTTTTTTTTAATTAGATTTTGGTTATTTTTGTTTTAGATTTTTAATGTTTAGCTTTAGCTGTAATTTAGGATCTTAAATTTTAGATTTTAGATTTGGATTTAATTTCTAATTCTTCTTTAGATTAAAGCTTTAACAAAGTTTTAGATTTTTAAATTTGAAAATATTAAAATAAAAAAAAATCCCAAAAATAACAAAAAATTTCAAAATTTCAAAATCATAAAAAAATTTCAAAAAAAAATTTCTAAGTTCTATAGTCAAATGAGCTTAATTTTTCCATTTGAAGTTTGACTGTGGAGCACTTTAATTTTCGAACTGAGTCATATTGGAACATCTTAATTTCGGAAATCTTTCAAGCATCTGGCATTCTCATGTTATTGTTATTCATGGTTGTGGCATTTTCAGTTAAATATCATTGTGATCAATCGTGTTTTAATAAGCAGCAGTTAATCGTCACTTACTTGTTTATAATTGCATAACAGGATTCTGTTTGACTCCATAAGGCACTGATCTTAAACGTGAAATCTAATTTAGATCTGTGGAATCTCATCCATTTTATTAAGTATTTGATGTCTTAGCTGTGTCTCCTGGATTCTCCATCCTCATTTCTAATAGGGTCTACCTCCCTTAGCTTGCAAGGAGACAGCTTAAATAGAGAGATTGGGGATAAAGGTGACAGCCCCCAACCTGAGCCGTTGTCACGGTGCCTAGACAATCTGTGCGACAACAGGCCCTATCCTCAAGGAGGCTTCCATGATAGGTGGAAAACTACTTCCCCTACATGGAGATCCGGAGCCAAACCTCCCAACTCATTTTAGAGACTCGTTCAGGAGTTGGTTGGAATCAAACTTCCGACATTTATTTTTAAAAAACAATCCTTATTAAGCCTGGCACGGGTAATACACTGGGACAGAGCGCCAGTTGGCGCGCCCTCTTTGGTGGATTTCCCCCATTGGCGCAAGGGCTGAACTGTCTAGTCGCGCCAAGGCAAAAAGGGCTATTTTTAGGGCTTTTCACAGGAAATTGTCTTCAGGGGAATGATTGTCCTTGTCAAGGGGGATGCCATGAAAGTGGTTTCAGGTCATGTCACTGCTCACAGGTCACGGAATAAGCCCTCCAATGTGCGAGACGGGGGATTGCAGGGACGGTGACAAATTACTGTGTAACAACGTTAAAGAGGGAAGATGATGAAATAGGGCTTGTAATGTGTGGAGGGGAGTGAAAAATGTGGAACGGGAAAAAGGGAACATGCTACCAAAATCAGAGTTTCCCAAGTAGTGTCCATCCTAAAGTTGTAAGCCAATAAGGGAGATCCCACGAGACTAGGGTTGAGGATTAACCCCCCAAGGTAAGGGAACAAGACTACAGTCAAAGCCCTTCCTCCTTCCAAGTCACCCAACAATCCATACCCAACTGTGCCCAAGAAAAACAAGCATAAACACCCAATATCATAGTGAAAAATCATACCTTCAGGATTGGATGGTGCACCTTTAAACATAGGATCTCAACAGACGAGCGAGAGGACATATGACTGGCTTAGGGAGCGGAGACATCTGGCACAAAATTGGATAAACCGGTGGTTGTCAAGGGGTTGTTGGCTGCCAGTTGAAGACAAATCGAGGAGAAAATTTCTCCTATGGGGTCAGCCACTAGTGGTGGGTAACATAGTCTTATGCAAATCAACCTGTATGGCCCAACCAATCAGTCCATAATTCGACCTTCTTCATCCCACGCGAATTGCCCAAATCGGCCCTATCAAATCAAACCGATCTTTGCTCAATCAAATCAACCTATATAGCCTGGTATCCCAGCGTCCACAAGTCTATTCGTTGCCCCTGAAAGATAGCCTCTTCGTTGATCCAAACTTTGTTGTCACTTCAATCTCTTGTCATTACTAAATGCCCAACTCTTGTGCCAAGACAAATTAATCTCTCCAACAACCCCTTTCCCTCTTTTATAATATTTTGACCTTATCTCCAAAATGGTGGAGGGTTGAGATTACACCTCCACACTTGAGATCAATGGTCACGATATAATATTTGGTTGACCTCTTAACTTTATAGAAAAGTGGCCAATAAAATAAAAAATTAAATTGTTGATTCTATACCTAAGGTCCAAACTTAGGAAATATTTAAATAATTCAACTATGAGAGAAATTTGGTGATTTACTAAATGTCATGTCATGGCACTTGACCAATGCAAAATCACCTTCCAAGCTACATTTTCAACATAATACTGCATTGGTCACATATCACTAACATATAAAGTGACCATATTATACAATTTTGATTGTTAGCATTATACTCTAATAGGGTAATCAGCATAATTGTCTATTTCTTGTAAATGTTTGTGTTTCGGGCTAGTATATATTATATAGGCAACAACTAAATTTTAGCATTATTTTCCCAACAATGAATTTACAATACTTAACTCATTTTGAAGCTTCAATAGCATTCCTCGTGTTGGGAGCTAAACTTGCATTATCTTTACCTACCTTTTTATCCTATTTCCCTTCCTCATTTGTATCATTAACAGTCAATTTATGTCCTAAACCGGACAGGTATACCTCTTGTCATGTCTTTATGGATTATTTAGTCAATGAAGCATAGTCGTAGGGGATTATTACCAAAGAGGCTTGCTAACTTCGTTATTCTTGCATATTCGGAGGTCGGATGACCAAGTTCGTAATTCCGGGGAAAGTCGTCAAGCTGGCATCACTATCTTGGGATTGTAAATATTTTGGGATGTTGGGGTAGCATCGGATGTGCTCTAGCTCCCAAAATTTGCAGAGGCACTAGAGTACATAAGATCTCCAAGACCCAGAAAGCGTTTTAGGAAATTCCATCTTGTTTAAGAGATATTTAATTAATTAATATTTTTAATTAAGAACCCTAAGTCTAACTTAGGAAAATTAAAAAATTAAAGGTAATTAAATTAAACATGTGATGAGAATGACTTAAGTGACGCGGATCAAGCATCTTCTAATCTTAGCCGTCAATTCAATATTTAGATAACAGTTGTTGAAATTTCAACGAGAAAGGTATAAGAAGAAGGCTTGGGGTCAGTTGGATAACACACACACTATCAGAGCACTGAAGCTAAGCTGAAATTCTAGGGCGTGGTTTGCTAAAAATTTCAAAAGTGTTTCAGCTACAGCGAGGGGCAGTATTGGCGAGGGGGATGGTATAGTACCAGGCCAAGAGTACAACGAGGGCAGAGAAGGAGCATACCAAAGCAGTGTAGAAGCAAAAGCTACGCAAAGCATCCAAGAGCCCAACAAGGGCAACGCAGAGGCAGCAGGAGCCCAAGAGGGCTAACGCAATCCCAGGAGGACTGACGCAGGCCCAGCTAGGGCAACGCAGGGGCAGCATAACCCAGTCTGGGGTGACGCAGGCCCTTCCTAAGCAATGCAGAGGCTGACGCAGGCCAGGCAGGCTGACGCAGGCCAAGCAGGCTGACGCAGAGGGCTTCTAGGCAGCATTAGGGATCCAGAGGCCAGAAAAAGACTGAGTTCTGTAAATCCCATTTGAGGGTGTGAATCAGTCAGTTTTTCTATCTTTCGGATAGAGGTATTGTTGTTGTTTTTATTTCTCTGTCAGGTTAACCAGTTTGGTGCCTAGATCTGTTGTACTTGGAATCTGCTTAATTATAAAAACCCTCCAGAAGTTAGCAGCACCGGTTTTCCCGCACTAGGTTTTTTTGGGGACAGTTGTCCAAAAAATCCTTGTGTGTCACTTTGTCATTGAGCATGTTATTCAGTTTAGATCTGCATGTGTAGGCTGCTAATGTATTTAATTTGATGTTAATGTTGAAGATTTCAGATTAATAACTTATGTAAGTAGAAGTAAATCAAGAATTTAACAGTAGGGTTTTTGTTTAAGTATATTCAAAAAAATTCACATGGTATCAGAGAAATTGTAGATCTAGTTGAATCTCCAGCAAGAAGGCTAAAGAATCTGTGTTGCAGAAAGCAGCAGCAGCAGCAGATAATCTAGAGAGTGCAGCGCAGCAGCAGAAGGACACAGAGGCAGCAGAGCCACGCAAAGGTTGACGTAGTCCCAGCTAGGTGATGCAGAGATAGCGCAGAGTCTTCCAGAGGAATGCAGGAGCAGACTGCACTGCACAAAGGCTGTGCTGAGCTAGTCTGCTCACGCAGAGGCCAGCTAGGGTGACGCAGTCCAAAATTTGATTGCTTTGCAGACCTTCAACAGTTGCTGGTGGGGTGAAGATCCTGCCTGTGTAGAATTTAGCCTAATCTAAGTTGACAAAGAACGGGAGGAGAACAACTTCTCAGTAGATTTCCTGCCAAATAAATCTGATGATCGATCATAGGATTGAAGAGAGTTGATTCATTGTGTTTGGCAGACTTCCAAGGGAGGGAGTCAGATGTCAGAGGGTACCTTTCTCGCCAAGGACCCTAGATCTGAGTCTCTAGTATAGAGAGGAGGATCCGTTCCAACAAATTTCTGAGCAGATGGCGCCACACAGACTGCGTGATCAAGATAGGTTGCAAGGCTTGTCCAACTTTGCGATCTGGAAGGCCAAAATCCTGGTAGTCCTAGAGGCCTACGGTATACGAGATCATGCAGAGAAAGTCTTGGCTACAGCGACCGATGCGAAACTCCTGGAGAAGCACAATGAAGCAGCAGCACATGCCAAGCGCTTCATTATGGATGGGGTCAAAGATCATGTGGTACCACACATAGCCAAGAAGGCGACGGCTCATGAGATGTGGGAAGCCCTAACCACAATGTATGAAGGAAGGTCCATCCAGAGAAAGATGCTTCTGGAGAACCAGCTGAGGTTATTCATGATGTCCAAGGGGAGGAAATCGATCCTTTCCTATCTAGACTGTAGTCGATCCGAGATCAGCTTACTAGCATGGGGGTGAAGGTGGATGATGATGTCATGGTGAGGACCGCTCTGAATGTTGTCACAGAGGACTGGGAAACTTTTGTCCAAAGTCTCTTGGGCAAAGCGTGTTGATATTTCTGATGTGTTGGGGTAGATTCGGATGTGCTCTAGCTCTCAAACTTTGTGGAGAGACTAGAGTACATAGGATCTCCAAGACCTAGAAAGCAATTTAAGGAATTCCATCCTGTTTAAGAGATATTTAATTAATTAATCTTTTTAATTAAGGACCCTAAGTCTAACTTAGGAAAATTAAGAGATTAAAGTTAATTAAATTAAACATGTGATGAAAATGACTTAAGTCACATGGATCAAGCTTTCTTTTAATCTTAGTCGTCGATTCAAGATTAGATCACAGCCGTTGGTTTCCCAACGAGAAAAGTATAAAGGAAAGGCTTGGGGTCAGTTGGAGAACGTACACAGTGGCAGAGCGCTGAGACTAAGCTGAAATTCTAGGGTGTGGTTTGCTAATAATTTCAGAAGTGTTTCAGCTGCAGCGAGGGGTAGTATTGGCAAGAGGGATGGTTTGATCCCAGGCCAAGAGTGCAACAAGAGGCAGAGAAGCAGCAGACTGAGCAACGTAGAGAGGGCAACAACTACGTAGCCCAGCAGAGGCGTCAGGGGCTACGCAAGGCTTACGCAGGCCTAGAAAGGGCAGCGCAAAGGCAACAGGAGGCCAGCAGGGCTGGCGCAGGCCCAGCCAGGGTAGCACAGGGGCAACGTAACCCAGTATGGGGTGACGCAGGTCCATCCTGAGCAGCGCAGGGGCTAGCGCAGGCTAGCAAAGCTGACGCAGAAGGCTTCAGAGAAGCGCTTCAGTTTCTGAAGACTAAAAAAGGTTGTGTTCTGTAAATCCCGTTTGAGAGTGTGAATCAGCCATTTTTTCTATCTCCAGAACAAAGGTATAGCTGCAGTTTTATTTCTTTGTCAAGTTAACCAGTTTGGTGCCCAGATTTTTTGTACTTAGATTCTACTTAATAATAAAACCCTCCAGCAACCAGAAGACCGATTTTCCCGCATTGAGTTTTTCCAGGGACAGTTGTCCAGAAAATCCTTGTGTGACACTTTGTCATTGTGCATGTATTCAGTTTTGATCTATATGTGTAGGTTGTTGATGTATTTACAAAAATACTGAATACCACACTTTGCCGAAAAATAAACATTTATTCAACGGAAGATTGCCATGTAAAATAAAAGACAGGAAATGCTGCAATCCAATACCATATAGAACAGAAGAAAAATCTCAGCTTTTATTATAGATAATAGACAGGGGTTTACATATAGATCTGACCCGGATAATCTTTGAGATAGAAAATTATTGCAAGATAAGGCTATTTCGAAGCTGTGCGGCCACAAGCGTATTTGTGCCTCTCTCTCAACCCAACAGTACAGGCGAACCAAGCCCAGTGAAGCCCAAGTTGAAGATCTGAATGATCCTCACACCAAACTCTGAAGCTCTGTGAAACTCCTAAGTGAAGTCTCCTCAAGAGAGTTGGGTTTTCGTCCAACACTCACAAACCACCCGAGGGTTTCCGTCCTGGGGCTACGGCAGAAGTAGAGAACCACGTCCTCAAACCTCGCATATACAAGCAAATGATCTATTCCAAAGATGTCTCCCAATGGCCTTCTCCCTTCCTTTTATAGATCCCTTGGAGCCTTCTAGAGCATTATTTTATTATTATTTTATTTATGGAGCACTTTTCCCTTTTTATTAAAATATTATAAAATATTCCTTTTTAATACAGAAAAGGGTATATCGGCTACCACGCCTCCTCTGGTCACTGAAATCTCGGTCTAACTGTCCCATCGTGTAGGTCTTCTCGTCCCGGTTCCGATGAGCTATTACACTAAGGTGTTCCATCGCATATTCCTCCCGAAATGCCACCTTGAGCATAATTAGCTGAGTTAAGCCAATAAATAACTCAAAATTCCGAAAGTTATCGGAATGCATCGGAACGAAAGCCAAACTGCTTGGATGATGGAGTATATCAAGCGAATGCCTCCAGACACCATGAAAACTCCTCAAAACTCCTCTGAAAAGCTCCTGAGCCCACTGATAGCACCAATCTGTACCTGTGACCTGTCTTCTCCTAACTCTGGAAGTCCCTCCTAGCCCTGTTATGGATGATACCAAAAATGGGGATATTACAGACCTCCCGCCCCAAGATTGCTTGCCCTCAAGCAATCGAAATAGGTGGACCACTCCATTGGCCTGCCGCCTCTCAGACCCAATGCCTGGATCCCATACCAACCTCTGGGTGCTGCCGTGCACCTGTGTCAAACCTCTCAGAACAGACCCCTCAATGTCGGGATCCCAAACTGATCTCTCTCTGTCCCAATCAACAAACAATCCTCCTGGATCCCATCGCCACCCTGGCCTATCATCGCCCAAGTCCCACGGCTCGGGCTGCACACTGCCTCTGACTATAGCTGATGCCCCATGAAATGAAGTCGGCCAACAAGCATCAATGCTCCCTGGCCCCTGTTGTGCTGTACCTATAACTGTATAAGCCGCTCCACCAACTGCATACCAACTCATCACCTCTCTCCAATCCATCTCCTGGCTCAATCCCATGCTGATCCTGCTCTTCTGAAATCGGGAAGGAGTCCTGAAGTAACGACAATCGGTGCCCTCCTGCCAACTGGAACCTATAACAGCAACTATGTCCAAGGGCCCCTGCTCTGCTATGCTCCCTATGACGAATACTATACCACCAAGAGGGTACCAACTCATGATCTCCCGCCAGTCCATCCTGGAAGAAGAATCCGATGTAGCAACAACTGCATATGGAATATACCTAGAGTGTTGCTGCCAGCCCGTAATCGACTCACACTGATCTGCCCTATCTGTCAAAGGAAGCTGCCTGTAG
The DNA here is from genome assembly GCA_034641835.2 of Pinus albicaulis. NCBI lineage: Eukaryota > Viridiplantae > Streptophyta > Pinopsida > Pinales > Pinaceae > Pinus > Pinus albicaulis. The sequence continues at coordinate 934,837,818 of CM076581.1, read as the reverse complement.
GGAGAAGCCCTTCTCCCTATAATGGGCCAAAGTGGGCAAGATATGCTGCAAGCCCCATCGATGTACTCCTGGAGAGTACTACTCACTGAAAATACTGCAGCTCTGCTGATTGCGGGTACATCTATCGACACCTCATCAATGTGTCGGCCCAAGGATGGATGCTCCAACTTGCCCTCTGATTGTACCATCAGGGAATCTAGTCGTTCCCCAATGCGGACCAACTTGGCCGCCGACTTGGCACAAGTCACTCTCATACCCTCCAGCTCCTGGTCCGGCAATAAATTGGCCTCCCGTACTGACGTGGCCTCCTCTCTCAAAACACGAAGGTCCGTCCGAAGCCGGTGATACTGCTGCCTGCGACCATCATCCAATACCTCTGTACCTGCTAGTGCCCTAACTCCCTGCAAAACTATCCCGTCGACCTCCAATGTCTCTAGAGGACATGGATCTGCAACTGGTGTCTGCGCATCTGACTGCTCCTCCTCAAAGGCTGACCCCAAGGTTAGCTGCATGTCTATCATAGGCTCAGTGTGGGTGCCCATCTGGATCTCACCCAAGGAAATGTCATGCCTGGTGTCCATAGTATCCTCCTCTGCTGACTCAGGCTCCATCATATGCTGCTCTGGCTGAATTGTCACAAGTGACTCATCACCCAGAGTATCACCTATACAGTCCCCTGACTGCTCACCCTGCACACTGGAACACAGCTCTGGTCTACTGTCGTCATCATCTCTGCATGGCTGCTCTCGCTCCCCAGAAGCATCCTCAACTGATCCCATGGACTCATCTGAAGAAGAGCCCTCACCCTGGCATACGGATGGAATGTCTACCTGCTCTACCTCTGCCACCTCATCTGCATCTCTCACACATGAGTGATCAGGCCCCCAAGGTTCTTCGCAAATGAAGCAAAGTCCCTTCCTCCTCAGCTCATTTCTGCTGCCTGACCGACCAAACTGGAGCTGCTCCTCCCTGGTCAACTGTCTCCTGAGAAACTCAATGTTCTGCTCAACTAGCCCTTGGGCTAGCTCATAAGCAGCAGGCGAGACCAACCGCTTTCTCCTCCAAATGTTCAGCAACCTAGTCTGCAACTTCCGGCAAATGGTCTCATCGTGTCCCATACATGACGACAAGATGGTCTGCATGTGTGCTATGACAATATCAGGATGATGTTTCCTAATGCTAAAGAAGCATCGGAACATCTGCAAAATCAGGTCATCACACTCAAGATGGAACATGATCTCATAAGTTCGGTCCATAGCCATGGCTTCAAGAACCTTAAACTTCCTCCTAAATGTAGAGCCTGCACCGTTGTCCCAATCCCGAAAGGTTCCTACTATCAATCTGAAAATTCTTCTCATAATATCATCATTGTAGGGAAGGTAGGGTGCTGTTATCCTCAAGATATCGCTGAAGCAAGAGGCAACTATCAACTGGACTCTCCCACTTGGAGGTTCCAAGAATCTGGCTTGTATTAATGCAAGCATAGCTGGCTTCAAAGCCCAATTCAAACACCAATCAGATTGCTGTACCTTTGAAAGGCAGGATTCTAGTTCCTTTAACATGGAAACGTCAATTTCTGATCTTTCATTCTGTAAGTCCATCCCTTGTACCAACAGCCAGTTTCCCACTTCTTCTTCCCTTTGTTTATTCCTCGGATGCTCTTGTTGGAGCAATTTATGTACCTTCTTGGAGAAGGGTTTGCTGTTCTGATTTGTTCTCTGGTTTTCTGCTTTTACTTTCATCAACCTGTTTAGAAGTTCCTCCATGGTTTAACTAAGGATAAAATCACTGTTTTTCTGAGTTCAATGCACTTTCTGAGTCTGCCAATTTTGAGAGGAATGATGGTACACAATGATACCCTCAGTCCTAACCACAGCTGATGTCTATATTTCTAAGCCCAGAATTTTATATATATATGTTGTTCACAGCAAGGGACAGGGCAAGATAACGATGCTTACCACATCAGCCTAGACAGAGAACTGATTACAAACTCAGAAATCACTGATATATTTTGCTTTACTATCAAATATTACGGGTGAGTAAGGGGTTTTGAGAACCTGGTAACTTGGATGGTCCTGATGATAGTGATGGCGCTCTGCTCCAGTTCTTAATTTCTGATATCAGCAACCTCATCTTCTCATTTCTGCTCTACATTGCCTGCTACAGCCATACTCAATCTCCTAACAAATTTATGCAGAAGGCAAAGAATGTTTCATAAAGCTCAGGCACCCAGAAAATGCTTCCAACAGCATTTCATTCACATAATATTCAGAATTTACAGAGATCAGACTTTAGCAAATTTGGGCACACTTCAGAAGGCAAATCGACTTCTTTTGGACAGTAACTCGTCCTCTTTAAAACTCAATTTATTTATCCATCCCTTCTTTACCTTTTAGCCACACACAGTGATGACTCGGTCTGCAACTCAGAATGTATATATGACTCTATGTGATGATAATCTCAACCAACAGTAAAAGGGTAACTCGGCCGCTTACGTCCAAAGCCTGAAGAGAATTTCAGTTCCGTCCAGAGCTCGAGCCCAAAATATAGAATTTGCTCTCGAATTGGCTCCCAACAGTGGCAGTATGACGGCTTTCAACCTTCGACCTTCTGCTCGACGTTCAATTAGAAATTGACGTCGATCAAAATTATGCACGGCATTTCTCCATAGCGTGACTCTCGATTCAATCCCCTTCCACTGTGGCAGATCACGTGCATATGTCGGGTGTCATAAATCAGTTTTACAGTCACTAGACAGAGCATTTGTGGAATTCACCCGCATCCACAGTAATTTATCTGAACAAGAGTCTGGTGAACGCAGCACCGGCTTCTACGACATTCTCCTTCGAATCCAAAAAAAAACTTGTGGCAGATTGATCTCACGGCTTCATTTTGATTATGATTTCACCAAATAATTTCTCGCCAGAAAATTCGAACCATATTATGATTTGGCAAAGTAATAACAATGCAGCCTCAAAATTATATGTATATATTTGACGGCTCCTTGAAATTAAGCTTCATAATACGATGTGCTCCTCTATTAGCCGAATTTCGAATCATTACAATGCCTGCAACCTTTTGCTCGAAATTCTGTAGGATATCGGTGAGACAATTTTGCAAACAATGGCAAGCTTGATAAAATCGGCCATTAAAGTATTTTTCAGCAACGTGAGACTTTTAAAATCCTCAAACTTGTCTTTGAAATCGATCTGCAAATTAAACCCTTGAAATTTATCTGCAACGATTTTGTTCTGGCAGATATGTCTTCAAAACTACAGGAATATACATAATTCTTGCTACAGAGGTGGATGACGGCTGCATGCTAGGATGACGGCTGCATGCTAGGACGGCCTCCGATGCTCGGCCTCCAGAACCAGATTGCCATCATAAATTTATTTTAATGCGGCCTATCCCAATCGAACGTTTGGCTTTCTGGAAAATGACTACGACTTTGCTTACCTCAGAACGCTAACCACGGTCCACATATTTGACTGTATAAAAATTCGATCATCAACGCCCGTCAATTCCAATGATATCGGCCTGCCTTCTGTTAATTACGCTGGAACAATGGGACTGAATTTTGACTGCTGTAACAAATTTGCACTCAGCCCTTGTAATTGATCAATTTCCAGTAGATAATTTCGGCCTGTAAAAATGTCTATTTACCTTCAGGCATAAGTCAACCTCTTTTAATGATGAAAATGCAGCTTTGAGGTTCCATACGGCAGCGCTCCAATATTATTTCTCGAACTGGGCTTTCCAAAGAAACTCTCAATTAAACTGTAAATCCGCAGGCTGAGCCAAGAGCAACGGCTCCGATACCACTGTAATATCCCGGATGGGATATTTTAACTAAAATGCAGAAAAATACTGAATACCAACATTTGCCGTAAAATAAACATTTATTCAACAGAAGATTGCTATGTAAAATAAAGACAGGAAATGCTGCAATCCAATACCATATAGAACAGAAAGGAAATCTCAGCTTTTATTATAGATAATAAACAGGGGTTTACATATAGATCTGACCCAAGAAAAGCTGAGATAGAAAACCGGCCACCAAGATAAGCTGCTGAACGGCCCTGGCCACAAACTGCACTGCTGCACTCTCCCTCCGGCAACAGCTGAAACTGAACCCACTGAAACTGATGAAGCCCAAGTTGAAGATCTGAATGATCCTCACACCAAACTCTGAAGCTCTGTGAAACTCCTAAGTGAAGTCTCCTCAAGAGAGTTGGGTTTTCATCCAACGCTCACAAACCACCCGAGGGTTTCCGTCCTGGGGCTACAGCGGAAGTAGAGAATCCACGTTCTCAAACCTCTCATACACAATAAAAATGATCTATACCAAAGATGTCTCCCAATGGCCTTCTCCCTTCCTTTTATAGATCCCTACTAAGGTGTTCCATCGTATATTCCTCCCGGAATGCCACCTTGAGCATAATCAGCTGAGTTAAGCCCATAAATAACTCAAAATTCCGAAAGTTATCGGAATGCATCGGAACGAAAGCCAAACTGCTCGGATGATGGAGTATATCAAGCGAATGCCTCCAAACACCATGAAAACTCCTCAAAACTCCTCCGAAAAGCTCATGAGCCCACTGATAGCACCAATCTGTACATGTGACCTGTCTGCTCCTAACTCTGGAAGTCCCTCCTAGCCCTGTCACGGGTGATACCAAAATTGGGGACATTACAGACCTCTCGCCCCAAGATTGCTTGCCCTCAATCAATCGAAATATGTGGGCCACTCTGTTGGCCCGCTGCATCTCAGACCTAATGCCTGGATCCCATACCAACCTCGGGGTGCTGCTATGCACCTGTGTCAAACCTCTCGGAACAGATCCCTCAATGTCGGGATCCCAAACTGATCTCTCTCTGTCCCAGTCAACAAACAATCCTCCCGGATCCCAATGCCACCATGGCCAATCATCGCCCAAGTCCCACGGCTCAGGCTGCGCACTGTCTCTGGCTATAGCTGATGCTCTCAGAGGTGATGCCCACCAGCAAGAATCAATGCTCCCGGGCTCCTGTTGTGCTGTACCTGTAACTGCATATGCTGCCCCACCAACTGCATACCAACTCATCACCTCTCTCCAATCCAAGTCCTGACTCAATCCCATGCTGATCCTGTTCTCCTGGAATCGGGAAGGAGTCCTGAAGTAACGACAACCGGTGCCCTCCTGCCAACTGGAATCTGTAACATCTACTGTGTCTAAGGGCCCCTGCTCCACTGTGCTCGCCATGACAAATACCATACCATCAAGAGGGTACCAACTCGTGATCTCCCGCCAGTCCATCCTGGAAGAAGAATCCAATGTAGCAACAACCACACATGGAACACGCCCAGGGTGTTGCTGCCAGCCTGTAATCAACTCCCACTGCTCTGCCCTATCTACCAATGGAAGCTGCCTGTAGAAGGAAGCCCCTCTCTCTATAGTGGGCCAAAGTGGGCAAGACATGCTGCAAGCCCCATCGATGTACTCCTGGAGAGTACTACTCATCGAAAGTGCTGCAGCCCGGCCGACTGTATGTACATTTGTCTGTACCTCATCAATGTGTCGGCCCAAAGATGGATGCTCCACCATCTCCAACAACTCATCCCTCTCATCGGGAATGTAAAACTCCTGCTGTCCCCTAGCTCCCTGCAGAACTATCCCATCGACCTCCAACGTCTCTAGAGGATATGGATCTGCAACTGGTGTCTGTGCATCTGACTGCTCCTCCTCAAAGGCTGACCCCAATGTTAGCTGCATATCCATCATAGGCTCAATGTGGGTGCCCATCCGGATCTCAC